>JANAVB010027196.1:1086640-1241650 GCA_029216955.1 Iris pallida
TTTTACTTGCCTTGTTCTAGCTCTAGATTTACAGCTTACCATGCCATGATACTCACATGTACATTCTATGATTTCTTGTATATACTCTCTATTTACAGCCTTATAGCTTTTGTCATATCTTGTGAACTATTGTTAGTTGATTGTGCTCGTTCCATCATGACTGAATATGTTGACAAAATATTACAGAGCTGATGAGGAGGATTACTGTACCTACTACCGTCCGGATGACGTAGTAGGCATAGACTTGGAGACGTTGGTTCAGCAGGGCTTAGCTCCGCCTGATGAGACTTTACCTATTGTTTAGTTAGAATTGTTTTAGACAGGACTTTGTCTCCATCTTGCTACTTATGCTTATGATATTATATTTTTGGATTGTATAACCATATTACTTTGTGACTCTCTTTTTCGTGCTGAGCTGGATATTGCACTTTGTGGTTTATATCTATCTAGTTTTCATGCCATGATTCTTTTCCTTCTAGATTGTGATTGAGTTTATCAGTAGTTTATATTATATCCTTCGTACGGAGATGACATTTTATTATATACTGTTTGTTAGCTAGCAGACCTACAACATTCTACGCCGTTTTTACGGTGTAGGCTGGGCACTGTTACGTACTTGTGCCCCTACCTAGGGTGCGGGTCGTGACACACTCCCAGGTGGCTATGATGGCCCCTCCAAGTGGGAGGGAGCTGGGAGAAAGAAATGGGGGCGGGCGGACCCTCCCAGGCGGTGGCGGCAGCCCCCCCAGGCAGGAGGGGACAGGGGGTAATGACGGAGAGGGGGTCGGGCGAACCCCCCCATACGATGGCGGAGGGCCGGACGTCCTTGGAGGTAACTGGTACGGCTGCGCCGACGGCGGGTGGACGGTCAACAGGGTCAAGGCCGGACCGGAGGGGTTGGGTGTGTCCAATGCTCTATTGTTCAAATTCGAGTCTGGATCTGGGATCCGGGATGGTCGTAGAGATGGGGAAGGCTGGACGATGGTAGTTAGATGCCGCCCGAAAGGGAGAAGAGGGGTCCAAGCATAGGCTATGGTTCGGACGGGCCCTGGTTGGAACACGAATAGGCCGTACCATGGCCAAGGAGGACCCCGACGTCCGGGGGGTGGATCGGGAAGTACTGTGACAGGTTGGCGGCCCAAGGTAACTGCGGCAGAGAAAGTAAAAGGTATTACTACGATAGTCGGGGGTCAGAGCCCGACGCCTCCATGTGCTGTCACTACCCGAACGACCACAGATGGCCTGAGACCCAAATCCTGGAGAATGTTTGCATGTCGGTGGGGCCCAAGAGCCCGACGTCGATGGAGTATGTGACACCGACGAAGGTGAAAGGTGACCTCCGGGCTTATTTCCTGGCAGACGAGATTGCTGAGGTAACGAACTTCAGAAAGAACACGCTGCTGATGTATGTGCTGGGTAATAAACCATTCTATGGACAGATCCGAGGGTATACAGAGCATGTATGGCACTCCAAGGGGAGCATGGAGATCTTCTCCAGAGAGAATGGGTTCTACTTTATGAAGTTCGGCTTGGCGAAGGATGTGACCAGGATTATATAAGGTGGGTCTTGGTCATTTGATGGGAGACTCATAATTCTGAAGGAGTGGACACCTGAGTTATGGTGTAAGAAGGAGGTTATGAACGTAATACCAGTCTGGGTTCGCTTCTCGGAGTTTCCAGTGAAATACTGGAGCATCCTCCTGCTCATGAGATTGGCTAGTTTGATTGGCAAGCCGATTAAGGCGGATGAGGCTACGGCTTTCCGTACTAGACTCATATACGCTCAGATCTTTGTGGAGATAAAGACAGGAACGGAGCTCCCAAAAATCCTTGAGTATCAAGTAGCGTCCGGAGAGGTCCTTACTCAGGTAGTGGAGTATGATTGGGTTCCCCTAATGTGTCCCCTTTGTGAGTGTTTTGGTCACTTACCCAGTGCATAAACGAATGGAGGGAGGGAGACAGCCAAGAACCCGGTGGCACGAATGGAGGTAGTAGACCCGGTGATGGAGTCTAGTCCTAACACCGCAGCGACGACTACAGGAAGGCCAATAGAAGAGGATGCACTAATGCAAGTAGCTTACAGACCAGAGTCGGCCCCCAGCCATTACAGGAGTGTTCACAGGTGGCGATGGTGGAGTACATGGCCCAGAGGAGCATGGTGACCAGGGGTATGCTGACCCTAGCTAGTAGTCAGAACGGAGGTGTTGCCCCTGTTGTAGAACAGGTGTATAGCAGGAAGAGGCATGCCCCATCTCCACGAGAGAATGTGTATCCTGGGGGGGTGATGATCAAATCGAGGCCGACCCTGATTGGGCCTTGACACTATCCAGGAAATAGGAACACCTCACCCTGCCTTCCGAGATGGTGGAGGATCTAGATGGGACGGATGAGACACTTTCCTCGGGTGTCAGTCTAGTAGATGTTCAGGGGGACCCCCACATTAATTAATCAATATCGTTCCTCTCTTGGAACATCCGCGGAGGGTGCTCACTTGGAAGATGGAAGGAGATTTGTGGAGTCTTGAAGCGAGAGAAGTACGACATCTTGATCCTGCTGGAGGCAAATATTAGGGGGGTGATGATCCTTGCTCGCAGGACACCTACAAACTGGGAGAAAATCCACAACTTGGATCTATGTAACATGGCTAGGATCTGGGTAAGGTAGAACTGCGATAGTTGGGAAGGAGATCTGGTTCTGAAGACTGAGCAGCTTATTGCCATCTCCTTTGTGAATAAAGGAGGATTCCATTTCATTCTTGGAGCGGTATATGGGCACAATGATAGGAGGCTCCGAGAGTCCCTGTGGGGAGACATAGCACGAGTAGGACGCATGGCGGAGCATCTGTACTTATCACTGCTTTTTGTAGGGGACTTCAATACTATGATTCATCGACGAGATAAGGTAGGAGGGCATTCGGTGTCTGACCAGATCCTCTACGATTTCCAGAGGTGTCTTCTCCAGTCCGGACTGAGGGATCCGGAGAGGACGGGACACATATGGACATGGCATAATAAGGCAGTTTGCAACAGGATTGCATGTCAACTTGATAGGGCTTTGGGAAATAGTGAATGGTTTAGCTAATTCCCGAACTCTGTAGCTGAGGGGCTTGCTGCTGGGACTAGCGATCACTCCCCGATCCGGGTAGGCCTCTATGAGAGTCCCGCTTGGAAAGCCCATCCGTTTCGGTACAATAATAGCTGGTATCTCTCTGCTGGCTATGAAGAGGTGGTTATGGGAGGGCTGCAGCATACTCAGGAAGGCACGGCACAGTTCCATATGGTACACAAACTGAAACGATCGAAGTGTACTATTCGGGCCTGGATAAAGTCATTGCCTCAGACTTTTCTGGAGGTAAAGGAGGCTGTCCTCCGAGAGATCCAGGTTGCTTTACAGGCAGACATGCTGAGTGGTGAGTTGGCAGCCAAAGAGAAGGAATTGATTGGGGAGGTCAGCATTCTGAGACTTCAACAAGAAATTAGTACGGCCCAACGGGCTAAGTGTTGCTGGCTTAAGGATGGGGACCACTGCACTAGGTTCTTTTATGATATGATCCGTACCAGACAGTACAGGAACAGTATTTCCAGACTTGTCAACAGTAAGGGCAGACTTGTCGGGGATCCAGTGGAGATTCAGGAGGAGGCAGTTAGGTACTACTCAGATTTGTATTATCAGTCAGATTATTCTACTACGTTCCTAGACCTGGTCACAAAGAGGCTGGTGATGCCTTACGAGAACAGTCTACTGCTGGCCCCTGTGAGTATGGAGGAGGTAGAGGCTATTGTGATGAAGGCGGATCCAAATAGGGTCCCGGGACCTGATGGCTTCTCTAGTGGGTTCTATAAGCGTCACTAGGGATTGCTTAAGCATCCAGTTCTGAAGGCGGTACAGGAGTTCTTTTCGGAAGGGAAGTTGCTGAAGGAGCTGAACCACACCTTTCTGACCTTGGTCCCTAAGAAGGAGGGCACGATATCCCTTGCCGACTTTAGACCTATTGTGTGTTGCAATTATCTGTATAAGATAATTACACACCTTATGTATAGGCGCATGGCGGGGATTATGCAGATCTTATTTCCCGTAACCAGGCGGCATTCATCAAGGGTCGATCTGTTGCTGAGCACAGTCTGTTGGCCCATAAAATGGTGAGAGAATTCAACAAACTAGGGGGATGAAGGCTTGTGTGAAGCTTAACCTAAGGAAAGCTTATGACACGGTCAATAGAGACTTCCTTTGTCACCATATGCTGGCTATGGATTTTGATGAGGTGTGGGTAGCGAGGGTGAGGGAGTACATCTTACACTACTAAAATCTGCTCAATTGGCAACGTAAATTTAGCGATGTTCGTAAAACATCGCTAAATTATGGACATTAGCGATGTATAATTGAAACGTCGCTAACAGTCGCTACTAGTGACGAAAATAGCGACGTGACAACGACGTATACTAGTTACATGAGCTAGTCGTCACGTAACGTCGCTATGACGTCGCTAATAGCGACTAATTTAGCGACGTTAGTATGAACGTCGCTAAATTCTAATTAAATTAAATTCCCCCCCCCCCCCCGATTTATTTCTCCCCAATCCATTTTACTCTCTCACTCTCTCCCTCCGGCTCTCTCACTCTCACTCTCTCCGACACTCTAACTCTCTCCGGCGACTCTCTCTCCAGCAACTCTCCTCCGGTACGTGACTCCCTCTCTCTCTATTTTGGTTGTTTGTGGTTCGAGGGAGCTAGGGGCTCGGGGGGAGGGACAGGGGGGTGTGGGTGGTTGGAGGTGAGGAATGATTGGGGGTGGCTGGGGGGGATGGGACAGGGGGGGTGAGGACGGCTGGGGGTGAGGAAAGGGGCTGGGGGGAGGGGAGGGTTAGGGTTCGGGTTAGGGGTGGGTGTGTGGGGGGAGGGGCGGGGGGTGAGAGGGGCTGGGGGTGAGGGCGGGGGGGGTTGGGGGGAGGGAAGGTTATAGTAAGGGTTCGGGTTAGGGTTAGGGGTGGTTGGTGGGGGAGGGGAGCAGGGGGGTGAGGGGGGCAGGGGAGGGAAGGGGGGCTGGTGGAGGAGGGGTTAGGGATAGGTTTCGGGTTAGGGGTGGTGTAGGGGTACGGGGGGGGCTGGGTCAGGGGCATCGATAGTGCCGAAAAATCTGATAATTTATTAATAATTATTTGTTTTTCGACACCGAAAAATTTGATACTCCGAATCGAAACCACGTACCGATAGTGCCGATATTTGTAACACGTAGTTTTGTTGGTTGGTTAATGTCGCCGTCTATTTTTCTTGATCCCGATACTCATAGGAATGGTCCCGAGTCACGGCCATACGTCGGGTTAGGACCTTTTTGCTGCTCGTGGGGTTGGGGGGTCTGCTGTTCGGGGTAGGGCCCCTCGGGGGCTCGCAGTATATATGTATGTATGTAGTATGTAGTATATTCATTTTAGTTTTGAAGTTTATTCATATTTGCAGATATCTAGAAATGGCTATATCTATGTATCTGCTAGACCGTTCTGGATGTACAACAACGTTCGAGATGACAGGTGCGGTGTACGAGATGAATATATCGCCGGAGTAGAATAATTCCTCCAATTCGTGAAGGCGTTTCCTCAATCCATGGACGACATGGACATTAAGTGCCCGTGTGCAAAATGTTGGAACATGAAGTTTCAACCAGAATTGGATGTGACGTATCACTTATACACAAAGGGTTTCCTTCCGAATTACTACCAATGGACCGACCGCACACGGAGAGCTTGTACCTTTAGCATTCCAAGCGGAGCCTTATGTGGAGCCTTATGTTGAGCCTTATGTGGAGCCTTATATAAATGTCTACAACCGAACTGGTGTCGACAACGAGTACGTGAACATGGTCTTCGACGCTGCGAGACCTAGTTTTGATCCATACAATCGTGACGCAACTGAGGAGGCACCAAATGCCGATGCCGCAAAGTTCATGAAGTTTTTGGAGATTGCAAGGACTCCTTTGTACCCTAGCTGTAAGGACCATTCACCGTTAGAGGTGATCACTCGGCTCTTGAGCGTAAAGTTTGACTTTAACATGTCGCAAGAATGCTACAATAGAGTGCTCGAGTTGATTACCGATATCTTGTCGGAGGGTGCCAAGTTATCGATAGACTTCTACCGCTCTAAGAGGATGGTGAGATCCCTCAGGATGGGATACGACAAGATCGATTGCTGTCAGAATGGATGCATGCTTTACTACAAAGATCACAAGGATGCAGAAGTGTGCGGATTCTGTGGTGCTGATCGCTACAAGCCAACTGCTGCAAACAAGTCTAGAAGATCGACTGCTGCAATGCACTACTTGTCGTTGACGTCATGGTTGCAGAGGTTGTTCATGGTGAAAGAGACTGTCGAAAATATGAGTTGGCACAAGCGACAACAGACCGAAGGAGTGTTGGATCACCCATCTGATAGAGAAGCGTGAAAGCACTTCGATCGAGCATATCCTAATTTTGCTTCTGATGCGCGTAATATAAGGTTGGGGCTCTGCTCTGATGGTTTCATCCCATTTGGTCTTTCAGGCTCCCAATATTCATGATGGTCGGGAATCCTCACTCCATACAACCTGCAACCTTAGATGTGCATGAAAACACCTTACATGTTCTTAACTATTATCATCCCCAGTCCGAACAACCCGAAGAGGAACATCGACATGTACTTACAGCCATTGATAGATGAGCTAAAGCAGCGATGGGAAACAGGGGCGTACACGTATGATGCTTCAAAAAAACAAAATTTTCAGATGTGGGCAGCACTAATGTGGACAATCAATGACTTTTCGGCTTATGAAATGTTATCTGGATGGAGCACTCATGGTCGGATTTTATGTCCGTATTGCATGGACCGTACTAAGGCTTTTTGTTTGAGACACGGAGGAAAGCCATGCTTTTTTGATTGTTACTGGCAGTTCTTGGCAAAAGACCATTCGTACCGTAGGAACAGAACTGCTTTCCGTGCCGGTGCTATGGAGAAGGGCGATCCACCGCCAATATGGTCCGAAGAGGACATATGGGAGCAAGTAAAAGAAATTCCAAGTGCTATTGAAGATCCTACAACGAACAATCATTGCGAGGGATTTGGCGAAGATCATAACTGGACCAAAAGGAGTATATTCTGGGATCTGCCATATTGGAGCACAAATCTGATTAGACATAACCTTGACATCAAGCATATCAAGAAGAACGTGTTTGATAACATAATTAATACTGTAATGGACGTCAAAGGAAAGACAAAAGACAATCAGAAGGCTAGATTGGACTTAGCCGAAATATGCAGACGCCCTACATTGCACATGATAGACAACGGAAAGGGAAAGCTTTTGCGGCCTAAGGCAATCTACTCGCTGGACAAGGAGGACAAAGTGAGACTTTGTAGATGGATCCAGGATTTGAAATTTCCAGATGGATACGTCTCCAATCTAAGAAGATGTGTTGACATAAAGGAGTGTAAACTGACCGAAATGAAGAGCTACGATTGTCACATATTCATGGAGAGGTTAATTCCTGTTGTATTTCGGAAATTATTACCGCCGGTAGTCTGGGATCCATTAACAGAGCTTAGCATATTCTTCAGAGATCTTTGTTCTTGCAAGTTGCTCGTCGATCGTTTAGAGAAGAAAGAGAAGGACACTGTGGTAACACTTTGCAAACTTGAAAGAGTTTTTCCTCCTACATTCTTCGACTCAATGGAGCATTTGCCAATTCATCTTATCTATGAGGCTCTTGTTGATGGACCTGTCGGTTATCGTTGGATGTACCCGTTCGAGCGACAGTTGAACCACCTCAAGAGGAAGGTGAAAAATAAGGCACGGATGGAGGGTTCTATTTGTGAAACATATATCCTTGAGGAGATTTCAAACTTCTGTTCCATGTATTTTCAGCCTCATATTGCTACAAACAGAACAAGAGCTCCCAGAAATGACGACAGTTATGAAGTTGGTATTGAGGCAAAGCTGAAAGTATTTACTGCCTACGGAAAACCATCTGGTAAAATAAAAAAAGATATCTAAATGACGACGAGGTTAGCGCTGGAATGTTATATGTATTGCTCAACTGCGACGAAGAAGAAGTGGACAAGCTAGAGGGGTAAGTAAAATTATTTCGTGTGCTTCGTTGCTTCTCAATATAACTAATATACCTATGCTTCGTTGCTTTTCAGCATGTTTAAGGATGAGATAACGTCCAACAATCCGTACGCAACCGAGGGGGAAGTAGAACATCAAATGAGACTTCATTTTCCTTTTTGGTTGAGAGCATATGTACGAATATCTTCACAATTTACTTTTTTGTACGTATATACTTATACAGAATAATTAAGTTAGCATCATATTTGGTATTTAGGTTGATCGTCCGGAGGCAGTCCTTGAGAATAAGTATATTAAAACTCTAGCCATGGGACCAATTTATCAAGTGAAGACCTAGCCAAGTTACTGCATAAATGGCTTCAGGTTCAAGTCAACAAATGCTCGAATAAGAGACGACTTCTTGGATTTGGATTCTACGAATAATAGCTGTTTGTGCATAAAATCTTCAAACTACAAAGACGTCGACCCAAGCAATGACTTCTTTGGCGTCTTAAGGGAGATTGTGGAACTGACATATAATTATGCTATAGAACCTTGTAAGATTGTCTTGTTCAGAAGTGACTGGTTCGATCTGATCCAAGGTCGAGGTTGGAGAGTTGACAAACATGGTCTTGTTGACATAAATTATCGCCGTCGATATCAAGCTTATGAGCCGTTTGTTCTAGCAAGCCAGGCTCAGCTAGTTTACTTTACCAGCTATCCAAAATGAGGAGCCAGAAGATCAGATTGGTGGACAGTCTGTAAGACTAAAGCTCGGAATACCTTCGATGTCGACGAGGTAGCTTATCAGGAAGATGAACTACCTCTTATTATAAATATTGTCGATGTGGACTCAACGGAAGTTCCTTATGACATGTTTCATCAATTGGAAGAGGTAGAAGTATCATAAGAGGAAGAGGAAGAGGACTCGGAACAAGATGAATATTCAGAAGAGGATTGA
The DNA here is from genome assembly GCA_029216955.1 of Iris pallida. Classification (NCBI taxonomy): domain Eukaryota; kingdom Viridiplantae; phylum Streptophyta; class Magnoliopsida; order Asparagales; family Iridaceae; genus Iris; species Iris pallida. The sequence continues at coordinate 1,095,672 of JANAVB010027196.1, forward strand.
ATATGTTTAATTTTCAGATGTAATATGGTTTACTTTTATTATTTTTTAGATGTAGTATGGTTTACTTTTGTTTTTTCAGATGTAGTATGGTTTACTTCTGTATTTTTTCAGATATGGCTCGACGTGGATCCTTTGGTTCCAGTACTGGAGGGAGTCGACGAGTCCGACAGTCTCCATCTACCACTCCTACCGACTCGTCATCCCCATGTACTCCAGTATACAGTAGCGGTCTAGTCGCTGGCAGTGTCTCCATACCCGGCTCTATCAGTTCGATGCTAGGGCCTTCTTCTTCTACGTAGCCGGTACCGTCGAGTATTCCAGAGGCCGACCCCGCTACTGAGGAGCAAGCCGAGGTCGAGGGCGAGGGCAATGGCGAGGCCCACGTCGAGGACGAGGACGAGGCCGAGGGGCAGGCTGCGGGCAGGGACAGGGGTAGGGGCAGGGGGACAGGGGCAGGCTGTAGCTCTCATTTGAGATAGATCCTCCATGTCGCTTGGAGGGGGATCTGAGGTTGGAGATTTGGACATGTACTCGGACCAGGCGGTAAGTAAAAATATTATTGCATTTAATTTGTTTAAATTTGTTATAAACTTGTTTAATAAATTTTAATTTCTATTTTACAGGTATTATCCCTCCTCCGTACACCGGTCGCTGGGGACATTCCTGCAACAAAACTACGGGGGGCCCTGGATCAACTGGAGGGATATCCTGGCCAACAAGAAGGCCTTCTGGTTTGAGCACTTCTCGGTACGTAAAAGTTTATTTCCTTTTAACATTTAGTATGTTATTTTATAACTTACGTACTTCTATGATTTTTCAGCGGACTTACTTCTTCCCTCCCTACCGCGTCATTGCTGTCGAGTCTATTTTTTCCAGCGTCGGCAGCAAGCTCATTAGGGATGCGATCCTAGACCAAAAGGATCGCGAGCGCCGGGGAGAGCCTATTCAGGGTTGGATCTCTGCTGCCGACTGGGCGACAATGAAGAGGATATTCGAGGAGGAAACCTACAAGAAGAAGTCCGCGAAGTCTAAAAGAGCTCGACAGGCGGGGTCGCAGTGGTGTGGTGGGTCACGGTCCATCATGGATTTCTTCACTCATATGGTACATATCTCGCCGTATACCCATAATTAATACTTTATAGTAATATATTTCTTTCAATTTAACTAACAAATCATATAATAATTTCGTAAAAGGTTGAATCGAAAGAAGAACCGAATATGGTGACCTTGTTCCTCGCCACGCACACGAAGGGGGAGCGGTTCGTAGACGACAAGGCTCAGGACACCTACGTAAGTCTTACTTAATGCTAGTTCATTAATATTAATTTTTAGGTACATAGAGAATTCATATAGATGTTATTTCTAGGCCGAGTTTTTGAAGTTTTACTTAATGCTAATTCATTAATATTAATTTTTAGCGACCACGTGAGAATTCATATAGATGTTATTTCTAGGTCAAGTTTTTGAGGCTTAGGGAGGCCGGGCCGACACGGTCAGAGGGAGCTAGTGCTAGCACTTCCCAACAGCTCCCGGCCGCCGCAGCTCAGTCAGATGACGAGCTGTGGATGAGGGCCGTTGGTGGCATGCATAGGGGTACGTACTATGGTACGGGCTCCTATGGTGCCTTCATTGCGTCACAGGCTTCTACGATCGCCACTAGTGTGCCCGGTCCCGTACAGATGGAGGAGTCGCTCCGCCACTAGCAGGAGTGTCGATGCGCAGATCGCAGCTCTGTGTGACGAGATACTGCAGAGGATAGTGGCACCGCATACAGATGATTCTGCGCTTATCTCACGCTTTGAGAGGCTTGAGGAGACTACTAAGGCACTGCGACAGATGACCCGTGCTACGCATGAGGCTACGCAGCGGTTGGTCGAGCAGATGCAGCAGTTCTAGGAGATGGCTACGGAGCGACCTTCTGCTGGTACGCCGGGAGCATCGTCTACATTCGGCGGTGCACGGGAGGATATGCTCGTCCACCTGTTGTTATCGGAGGAGTATTAGACGATCCTGGTGTTGCGACGACAATCATCTGGTGGTGCTCCTCCTCTAGCTCCGGCTCCAACACCGGGTCCAGCTCCAGGCGATCAGTAGTTTCGTTTTTGCATTTTCGGACTGTACTATATTTTTTTACTTTGTACGTATTTGGGGATATTCACTTTGTTCGTTGAAGATATTGACTTTGTACGTATTTGAGGATATTGACTTTGTTCGTTGAGGATATTATTGACTTTGTTCGTTGATGATATTATTTTTTCTTTATATTTTTTGTATATTCTGGAATGTATTGTGCGTGCCGGTGTTGAGTGTTCCATCGAGGGAGTCAGCGAACCCAGGGATTGGATTCTGTATTTTGTATTTTGGATTCTGTATTTTGGCTCAAGCACCAGCTCCATTTGCATTCTGGATTCTGCATCTATATTTTTTTTAACTTAGCGATGTTTTTAGCGACGTTAATATGCGTCGCTAAATTTTTGCGACGTTAACGAATGTCGCTAAAAGTGTCGCTAAATTACTGACGTGGCAATACGTGGCACCAAATCTGATGTCAGCACGTCGTCGCCAAAACATCGTAAAAGTGTCGCTAAACGGCGACCACACAATAACGTCGCCAATTGCGTCGCTAATCGACGACCATAAGAAAACGTCGCAAATGACGTCGCTATTTAGCGACGTTATTAGCGTCGTTAAATAACGTCGCCATAGCGACGTTTTGCAACATTTTCTCGATTAGCGACACGCTTTTTTCTGTCGTTTCCAAAACGTCGCTGAAAACGTTGCTAATTTAGGTTAGCGACATTTTGGCCGTGATTAGCGACGTTTTGTAACGTCGCTAATCTGACAAATTTTTGTAGTGTTATCCTTCACTTTTTTGGTACTCATCCAGGGTACTCCATACGGATACTTCAGGAGCAATATGGGCCTTCGACAGGGAGATCCTCTCTCTCCGTACCTGTTTATTCTTGTGATGGAGTACTTCACTTGCTTCATGGATCTGGCGATACATAGCAGGAAGATTGTCCCTCTTTTCAGGTTGGTTCAGCCAGTGGTATCCCACTTGATATATGTTGATGACCTATTGGTGCTCTTACAACCATCTATGAGAGGGATGCGTGCGGTGTCTGAGATTATGGAGGAGTTTAGCCAGATGTCTGGACTTCAGCTTAATAGGAAGAAAAGCAGGGTCTATTTCAGTGCTCGATGTTCCCTCAAGGAGGAAAGGGCCCTGGCTCTGGGAGTGGAGAAAGGCGATCGCCCGGTTAAATATCTGGAAGTACCGCTGACTGTAAACTACGCTCGGGAGCTGGATTGCCATAGTCTAGTGGAGTTTGCACAGAGGAGGGTAGAAGGTTGGCAGGTGGCTGGGCTCTTTTTGGAGGTCGTATAGAGCTGGTGAGGTCTATCATATATGGCATTGTGATGTTCTGGTTGCAGTCAATTAAGATTCTGATAGCCACTATCTGGAAGGTGGAGAGCATATGTGCAAATTTTATCTGGCGAGGAGGAATGTATGCGATCTCCTGGGAGCAACTGTGCCGGCCTCGAAATGAAGGAGGGGTGGGGCTGCGACCACTGATTTCGGCTCGGGAGGCCTCTGGGTTGAAGATAGCGTGGCAGTTCATCAAGGGCGGCTCTCTCTGGGCAGAGTGGATGGCTAATAGATATCTGAGGCGAAAGAATTTATGGGGATGTGAGATAGATAACAACTTTTCGGTCCCTTTCAAGGCGATCCTCCGATGCAAATCGATTCTCCAGACTACTATCTGTCAGATCATGAAGGATGGGGCGACCAATGGCCTTTGGCTTGATCCTTGGATTGGCAATAGATTACTGCTAGAGTCCTTAGGTGAGCATATGGGCAGAGAGGCGGGCAGAGGGCTGAAATGCGAGCTTATCCTCAGAGATGGGACTTGGACGCTAGAGAACTACCAGTACACAGCACAGTTAGGAGAGGAGATCCGCCAGGTCACTATTGATCCTTACCAGTCTATTGATTCCTGGAGATGGGACTCGCCGGATACTAATGGAGGTACAGGAGCTTTCCGCTTCAAAAGCTGCTATAACCTGGTACGGACTTCTTATGACAGAATTGCGGACTTTGACTTCATTTGGGAAAAGAGGATTGCATGAAAAATCCAACTCTGTTTCTACAAACTATTTTTAGGCCGGTTGCTGACGAAGGACAGGCTTCTCAGATTTGGGGTGCAGATCTCTGATCTGAAATGTATCATGTGTGGTATGGAGAACGAATCCATGACACACCTCTTCTTTGAGTGTCCTGTGTCTTGGCATATTTGGACTGAGCAGTGTGGGAGGTCACTGGGCGAAGGAGGAAATGATAGAGATATCCGGGGGATCATCGCCTGGATCAAGGAACGGCGAAGAATGGAACAGGGTTAGGCCAAGACGGCTAGAGTCCGCCTTGCAGCGTCGGTCTGGCACGTTTGGCGAGAACGTAATGGGCGTATCTTCGAGGGACTGATAACCCCCTGTAAGAATTCTACATAATTTAGAATTTGATGTATCTGTAATGGCCCCTTAACCGGGGTAGGATAGATGGGAGAAAGTGTACTGTAATACGTTTTCTGTGATTTTCGTGGAATAAAATTTTACCTTTATTCCATATATATATATATATATATATATATATATATATATATATATATATATATATATATATATATATATATATATTGGTACATTCTTGTTTTTCACTATAGATTTATATAGATGGAGAACAAATCTTAATCCTTATAGCGGAAGGAATCTATATTCGCTCAATGGTCACCACTAAGAGGACCAGCAGCCGAGCGCTTGAGTGTGTTTTATTTCTCTTCACGCACTGATCATTTGTATATTCTTTTGAGGCATTTAGCAACCGAGCATGTGTTTAGCTAGTGTTTGAGTGTGCTTTATTCACTCACTGATCATTTGTATATTCTTTTGCGATGTTTAGCAACCGAACATTTGTTTAACTCATGTTTTGTACTTGACTTCCTATCCGAATGCAGCATGATCTGTGTATGTTTAGACTATAGCTAAAGCTAATCATGTATTATTGGTATGCTCTTGCTAGTTCTTTATTTTATTTTAGTAGCTTCATGGTCATCTATATATCTATAGAGTGGGACGCTTTACTATTTTATGTTTGATGATCATATCTCTTGTACTTTACTTAGTTGATGGTGATTGCGGCACCTATGATTGCTTGATCTAGATTGTAGGTTAACCCCTATATGTTTTTAAAGTCGTGACCATATCTTGGGGTACCAAAGTATTCTGATATACGTAGTTGGCCTAGTTCCATCCCCGCTCTCCATTATTTTAGTTCTGGGATATGACAGAAGGATACTGAAGCAGTAGATTGAGTGAGTTTCTTTCCTTCCTACTCTTCTGTGTTTTCTTTTATTGCATTTAGCTGAGGGCATATGTTAGCCCTTGTTTTGGGATTTTGCTCTAATTTTGTCTCCAGACTCCATAATTGTATATAGTCTAGTCTACAGCTAGCTTTTATGATCATGCATCATGGACATACTCTGCTAGTGTGTCATTTTATATACTAGTTTCATGACCAGTATGTATGCATATACCGAGGGACGCCTTATGTTTTCATATACTGTGATTAATTTTGCTACTTTTGTCTGATGTATTGAGATATATAATTGTTATTAAGTCATGCAAGTATACCCCTTGTTTATTTACCGTCTGTGATTATACTACCGAGGTACTGGCGTACTCCATAGTGCGTAGTTGATCATATTATACCTCGTTTTCTGTAATCCGGTATTATGACGCACGTGATATAATGAGTTTCCATTTTTAGAAGGGAAATAGTTTCTCAAAATAAACATATAAATAAAAAAATGAGAATCTCTTAAATCAAGTTCCTTACTATGAAATCACATTGTAATGCAATCACTAACCTTCTCTCTTCTCAATAGTCCATACCACCCTGAGCGCTAAAATTAATCAATCATTCAGTGTATCGATGTATTATCTTCACAGAAGACTTTGGTGGTCCCAAAGGATTTGAAAATAAATACTCACATACAAATTTTATACCAGCAGGAACCATACAATCTCTCAAAAGCCATCAACTACATTATCATGATTGGATCACTTCCAACACCATATATATATTTCCTAAAAACTACATTGAGAAAATTTGATGGCTACTAAATTGTTCTCACCTCAGTTAAGGAATATATAGAGGACATAGCAATGTTGTCTCTACAAACAATTTATTTGGGGTAGAAACATTAGTAGATTTATACACAATGTAGATTGATTAGATAATAATGATTTTTTACTCTTAAAACAAAAACATATATAGCAAGGTTTTAGAGTAATCGATTTTATTATTATTTATATTATTATATGTAATCGTGTTATGTATAAAAGAATGCACTAATCTATTCTACTATATAATAAGAAAACTTGGTGGTGAAACTTTTGGATTCCTAAAATACCCTTGAGTATTTATAAACATAATATTATTATTTCAACTTGCATGTTATGTTTAAGAGTCAAAGCAATAAAGCTTGCATGTAAGTTTCATTTTTCCATACAACTATTCATGTTCCAATGTTAATAATATTTTTTGTCTATACCATTTTCCAAAGGTTATTATTCTCAATAAAAAATTAAAAAAACAATAATTTGTACTTCGAATCTCTTGGATTTGTAAAATGAAAACACACACATGAATATTCACCTGAAAAAGATGAAAAGACGACAACTAACATTATGATATTATAATTAAAATACGTGCTTTCATGTAGACTAGTTATATTTAATTATGCTCTGGTACTTGTGTAAAAATTGTCCTTTCTGTTGATTTTTTTCCCAATAATTAAGCCTACTATTTATCGCGATCATCCCTCCCAAGTGCATTAAATACAACTCAATTTGTCTTGCAAATAGATGAAATTCTTGTCCATCCAAGTTAAGAAAATACAACAAGGTTATTATTATAATCTTTGTCTTGAAGATCACATACACTAATTTGTCATAACAAGTATGACATAAATTTTAATACATTAAAATGGAAGGTAATATTGTTTGGGAGACAATGTCATCATGGTAAATTTAACATTTTAATAGGGTGTGACTATATAATGTGTATTCCTTTTATACTAGTGTACAATTTTGAGATGAAACAAAATCTTGAGACCAAAGATGGACACAATCTTGAGACTAAACACAATACATTTAGATTGAGGGAGAAGTTGTAACTCTCTCTTTACAAATTTGAACTTGGTACAGTTATTTGGTTTCAGTAACAAAGTAAAAGTTTCATGAAACATTTAGACCCCATTTGGTTCATTGTAATGTAATCATCGTAATGTAATCAAATAGAAAGAAAAAATGTATTTTTCATTTGATTACATTGCGATTACGATTATATTACAATGTACCAAATGAGGCCTTAGTTTTTGACAAAAAAAATGTGCCTACTAAACAAAGTAACCTTCCTTCTTAACTATAAGATCAACTCATCCATGATTGTATTTGTGGTATCTATATTTCAATGTGGCCGAACCCGAGTGGCTCTTGTGGTTAGCGGGGAGAGGAATAAAAGCTCTGGCTGGATGGCGGATGATCAGTGGATCGAGCCATGGGTACTATTCTTTCCATTCATAGTGGGAGTTAGGGGCAGTAGGCACAAGAGGCATACAATGCAGTGTGCATAAAAGTCCCGAGCATTATGCCGGGCACCATCAAAAAAATATGGATTTTACAATCGTTCATAGGTTGTGAATGCAATATATTTTTTATAGGTGCCATGTTAATAATTAGTAGAACCAACATTATTATACTTGATATTTTAATCTTTTGTTCTTTAACATATCAGAAAATTCACTGTAGAGTAATAAAGTTTAAAGAAATTGCACGGAGGGTAACAAGTTTTGAGAAATTACTAATAGGAGAACTTTCCGACAGACGATCTGGCGGAAATTGGACGCGTCCAATTTCCGCCAGACAGTCTGGCGGAAATCGCGCACCTCGTGACGCGTGGCACGCAGTGGAGCTGATACGTGGTGGTGGCAGCTGTGGTGCAGGGGGGAGCAGTTGCTTTGCATGATTTCCGCCAGATGGTCTGGCGGAAAGTTTTCCTATTTGTAATTTCCTAAAACTTGTTACTCTTCGCGCAATTTCTTCAAACTTTGTTACTCTACAGTGAATTTTCTGTTAACATATATATCTTCTACAATAGTCACATAGGACTTTGTTATCTAAGCTATTTCAGATTTTTTGGAGGATATTATTTGTATTCTTTCCTATTCTTTATCTACTACTAAGTTTAAAAGTTGGTTTGACACTTGATTTGTATAATTAACCCTTGGTGAAATGCAAAAGTTAATCCCTGTGCGAATTTTGCCATAAAGAGAAACAAGATGAAGGGAAAGAACAAAACATATTTATTTCTTTTCAACCAAACCATTACACTTAGAGTTTGCATATATTTGAATTTGACATGATTGATTGTATAACACGACCATCATTTGCTTCGAGTATCTTCAACATTTGGTACGTAGACAATCTTCTATTTCGGTGATAGGACATACATCTTGCAAGAATGTGAACCAATAGTAGCGGTAAGTTTCCCTTGAACCGACGAGATTGTTTTGTGCTGAGAAAATAAGTTCATTCAATTAGAGTGAAAAGTTACATATGTTTTAAAGTGTTTCAGAAAGAAACTAACTTCAGATACTAATCTTATTATGATTCTTACCGCCCATAGGTCCCGAGCCTTAACAACGTCAGATGATTTTAAGCCAATATCGGACCAATTTGCTGTAATGGATGCCTTGCCAGATCCTCTATTCCACAGGACAACAACAACTCTCCCACCACTAAGTGGACCAGCCCAAACCTTAAAGAACATAGAGTTAAGACTAGGTTGAAGTTATATATCATAAGAGGAAATGGACATAATAAGGTTAATGTAAGATAAGCATGCATTAGTAATCCAATGTCTATGCTATAGTTTGCAGTACGTATCGGCCGATACCGATCCGATACAGCCGATATTGATACGATTTGGCATGTCCCGGTCCGATACCGACCGATACTGATCGATATTGACATTGTGAGTCTCTTTTCCATTCAATTCGGCAAAGAAAATTAAACAAAACTTATTTATCGCTGCGGTGACTCTTATTTCATTCAATTTCAAAACCGCTAAGAAACAACACAAAATATACGTAAAATTATGTCCAAATATATAAAATAAAATTTTAATTTTTTAATAATTTGTTCATAATTATGTGTCTCCCGATATGAAAAAATAACGATACTCCGATCTGAAATCATCGATACTGCCGATACAACTGATCTTGATACTAATAGGAAGGGTCTGATACCGATTCTGATACCGATACAGCGAACCTTGTGCACATTGGATGGCTCGTATATAAAATAAAAATTTATGAACGTCCATGAAGGCATACCTCCAAGTCTCCATCTGATTTTACCTTCTGTCCTTGAACTCCAAGTTTATCTATATACACAGAGAGTTGGTCACGAAGAATCATTCATGCTTGACTGGAATAAGATCGATACAACAAAACTAACGTCTACCTTGGTTAACAGCAATGACCTCTGAATTGCTTAGGATTTCTAGAGTCTGATAATTCATTGAACGAACATCGCAACCAATCAACAAAGGAGCCTGCAACCATTCAAATAGAAGAAACTTTATGAGATTTCCTAGTTAACCCTCAAAAGCGGCACAAACAATATATCTGATCTCTCTCTGATAATGATGAAAGCATGAGTAATCTTCTTTATGATGTCTACAACAACAACAAAAATTGTCCTTTTGACGGAATAAAATTGTGATAAACATAAATAAACTGTATTGTCATTTACTTGAAGCTAAAAAAAGTTACCAATGTAATCATCCGACATATAGTCTCATAAGATATAGTTATTGAGTAATTAGCTAAAATATTTGTCACACCTGAGATACATGAGCCCTAAAGTAGTAGATTGACATGTTTTAGGTCAATTTATGATCTCTGTAAGCTCATGATGGGCTGCTTATCGACCTACACTATGGATTTTCAAGCCCCTAACTACTAACTTTATTTTTTAGATCAAGCCATTTTAGAGAACTAAGTTTTTCTCCTCACCTTTGTAGATAACAGGAAAAAAAATGGTAGGCTTGATATCTACCTTAGCCAAAGCCCATATGCTAAAGTGAGAACGATATTCTTCGGTTGTCATTCCACCATTTCCTACTTCAAGCATGTCTGGATCTGAAACATGAAAAAAAAATAGAGGTAAGTGAGTATATTTCTACATTATCGTTGGCTAACAAGCAAAAAATCAGTACTATAAATTAACTATTGATATTTATGCATCCCTTGAGAGTTGATAGTTGAGTGTCTTCTTACTTACACTACAAAAGTCAATTCATAAGAGGGCAAAACTAGGAAATATGTACTCCCATATCTAAGTTACACAGAAATTCTTATGTTTCTTTCTCTCACTCCCATATCTAAGTAATGTTTTTTTTTTTTTTGGATGTGTGTGGTGGAGGTGGCGGTGTTCTAACAGGGAGGCGCTAGACCGAGGAATCTCTAGTACCAATGTTAATCCCATATTTTTTTAGTAGTACTAATTTTTAGTATCACATATGCCAACAAGAGACCACTACATAAGCTCTACTAATAATAATCATGGAAAGAAAGACGAACTATCACAAAATGAAAAAAAAAAATTACAAATTTATTCAAAAAAAAAACTATGAAATTTACCATTCCATCCACCTGGTTTTGCATAAGATGCCCATTGGTTATTTTGATCAGCAATAGATGTCATACTACAAGATAAATTAATATTAGTTCCCCAAAGAAATTAGGAAAAGCTCTTTGTTAAAGTTTATTAATTGAGTTAACCTGCCCCAATTATCATCAATATCTCCAGTTGTTCTCCAACTATTTCCTACACTTGCTGCCCAAGTTGCTGGGTCATTTTGGCCCCTGCATGAATTGGAAACAAACTTTATTGCTGAGAAAATTTAATAGTTTTCACTATCTTGATAAACTTCTAATTGAAAAGTGGGGTTATTTATTATAATTTAGTATATGGAATGATGTATACAAATGGTATAATTTTTAGGGGCATGCTTTAATTTTAATTTATTTTTTCTATGATGCAATTTGCTCTTCCATAAATCTTATAGCTCTTACAATCTTCTTATATATATGGAATGTGAACAACATGCATGTCATGTGTATGTTTACCAACAACACTTTGAACAATATATATAGAAATGACATCGATAAAGCTAGAACCATCATATTTTAGGCAACATACATATCAATCACTTAGTAATTTCTATTTTTCAAACTCTAAAAATCAAAACATATTAGTTAAATATATGCGGTCATTATCCAATATATAGAAATTCATATAAAATAAGTAATTATGATAAACTTATCAATGACTTTAATGATAAACACGCTTACCATTCACACATAGAGAATAAAATGTTCCTTCCCGAGTTTTGTAAAGCTTTGCTCATCTTACTATATCTATTTCACCTCATAAGAATTGAGAAAGATAAGTTTCAAAAGATAATAATAGTCAAGAAACTAAAATTAATGGCATATTATTTTTACTAATTTTGTATGAGAGGGAATCATTGCTTTACCTTTCTTGTGGACTGGTATCAGGATTGTTACAATTATCATATTTTAAATAATCAACTTCCTGGAACATAGAAACAATATTATTTAATATGCATATTGATTTTCAGATTATATGAAAGTGTAAGAAGCAAAAATGATCAACACATAAAATCGGACGTACCCATGCGGCAAAGGTCTTTGCATCCTGGTCCTCATATCCAAGGGACCCTGGCATGGTTTTGCTACAAGTTTGTGTCCTAAGATTTGATGAGGCTTCATAAAATTAGTTTCTAAAAGATATATATAAATAATTTAAGAACGGGAAACTTTAAGTCTTAATTACATAATAAAAGAAACAAAATTCTAAAAATTATTTTGAGGTTGAAAATCAATTATTCTTGAAAATAAAGAAAATTTTCTTACATGGCAATACTACATATCAAGTCTATGGATGCAAATGATCATAAAATAGGGCATCCTAGTCGTACAAGATTCCCTCTTATGGTCGGGAGAGGACCAAGATGTACAAATCTTACCCCCATAAGCATAGAGATGTTGTTTCCTTGAATCAAACCTGCATCCTCTAGGGTACAAGTAGCAATCCTTACCATCCGTGAATGCAAATAATGATTTTCGCAAACTTGAACTAAATAACAAATAATATTTTCACAACTTGACTAAATGTGATCATATAGGATAATGGTTTCTTAATTCTTATAGTTATCACAATACTTGAAAATTATAGAAAATTAGAAGCCTAACAAGATTTCAAATCGTCAAGAATATGTTATCAAGTTAATAGAAAATGGAAAAAATTTAGTACCCTGCATCGCTGTAAATTCCAAATTTTAGTCCTTTATTATGAACATAATCTGCAAGAGCTTTTATGCCAGAGGGGAACGTCGATGCCTTAGCAACCAAATTACCCTAAGAAAAATTCCACACATAACAAAATAAAAAAAAGCAATTAAAGAGAGTAAAAAAGTTACAGTAAATAATTGTGAAAGATGTGACAATGATATCGTCTTCCATATCTCTTGATGACTATTAATGTCAACTTAGCTTTTCAGATATTTTTATGAGTACAATGCAAAGAGTTACCTTACCGTTTCGTATCAAATTAGATTTAAAACAGGTTAAAAAGTTAAAATAGAATAGATTTGAGGTGACACTCAAAATATAGATGTGAAGTAGTTACATCCAGAGGCTTAACACAAAAAATCGGGCTGGATATTGTTTTGTTACCAGTAGTTGTCCTATTTTCGTTATTTGATACCAAGAGTCTATAAATTATCACGATCACCATCATATATCTAAACATTCTCCCATCAAAATAGAATCCTTATGGAATATGAAAAAGCTCCACAACGGATTTGACAGTTTTATGACCGCAGTTGAAATATAAATAGAGGAACATGTATGTTGCTATTTTAAAAGCCACTAGCGGTGGATAGATAAATTTAAAAGGAGGAAACAAGAAGATAGTCGAAAAAAAATTTGGTTGGACTCGAAGCATATATCTACCTAGGTTCTAGAAGCATATATTCGAGTCAAAGGAAGGCCTATAGATGAGAATAAACCATTAATGATCCAACTACTGTGTTAGGAACAATAGGTGGCCTTGAACTCGAGGGAAAGAAACAAAGAAGTACAGCTAGAATTGGACTCTTGGTGCCATCTCTTTCAAAATGTTCAGGAGGAAAACAATGGGAATTAATGCTAGTTACTAAAATATTTATATTTTCCTTACGTCCTTTAGTTTTAAGAAAAGAGTAGACCTACATCAATTTTGCCAAACACCAAGAGTTGCAAACAAACACAATGTTGATATGTAGGTGTGGCCAATAAAATGTGTATGTAAAGCATAGACATGTTTGGATGCACACCTGTGAGTCTCTGTTCTGTTCGCCCCAACAGTCATCTTATATTCCAAGATTGCCAAAGTAAGAAGAACAAAAGAGAGCAATAAATAGAGTTTATTAAATAGTATATATGCAATATATATATATATATATATATATATATATATATATATATATATATATATATATATATATATATATATATATATATATATATATTCGTAAAAAATATATATATATATTCGTAGTACCTAGATTTATATAATGGTATCCCAGTGATGATAAACCAGTTGACACCATTGCATCGGCTACGTACAAGGAAATAAGGGGGTTAGTGTACATAATTGTAGTGAAAAAATACTGGACAATGATTCCTTTCCAAAAGGAATTATTCAGAATATCAGTTCATGCATGTATATATAATTGGAGGATCAGCACTTGTTTCTTTGTATTTTTGGGTCCAAATCTGCATATACCACAGCCTGCATATTTCATTTTCCTACTTCTCATTTAATTTAAAGCCTCAAGAACATTTATGAAAGATATTTCAATTTGCTTTCAGTTCACACAAAGTTATTTCTACTGCTTTAACTTCTTTTTCCCGATACTAGCTAGTATCTATACGTAAAGTTTTGTATGTATGTGTATAAATATTACTAGCTAGCTAGCTAGCTTAAAAGCCTTAAACGTTTAATAAAAGTTACATTTGAGGTCAAGCTTTGGAAACTATACTTGCCCCATTTTTCACGGCTAAGTCTTGACTTCTCATGTCGTATTGTTGAGCAAGAAAATTAACACAAGACAGAAAAAACAAGTCATAGCTTCATTTCAAAGTAGTTGCAACAACTAGTTCTTTTTTAAAGTCATGTATGATTGTGACTAATTCATTTTTTTCACATTGATAATCACGGGAACATTGCAACCTATGTACAAATATGTCAGATATAGACGAAGATCATGAAATCCGGATAAATTTCGACTTGTGATTTTTGAATAAACAGTTTTCAAACTTTTCAAAACCTGCATTAGTTTCTGGCTTACTCGATCGAGCTCCTTCCCATATATACGTTCTACGTGTAATAGTGACAATAATGTTTTACGAGGAATATATATATATATATATATATATATATATATAAAGGAAATATATATATATATATATATATATATATATATATATATATATATATATATATATATATATATATATATATATATATATCAAATGACCTCTAGCCTAGTGGTTAAGGGAGATGCATGAAATCCGAAAATTTACCTTCTTGGAGAAAAGAAAAGAGGAAAAAAAGAAATATGTGTGTGTGTGTGTGTGTGTGTGTGTGTGTGTGTGTGTGTGTGTGTGTGTGTGTGTGTGTGTGTGTGTGTGTGTGTGTGTGTGTGTGTGTGTGTGTGTGAAGAAAGAAAGTATGAATGCAATCCGAACAATTTAAAGCTATGAACAAAAACATTACATTGACATCATAGTGTAAATTTCTTCTTTGGTTCATAAAAGAACTTCATGAAAACTTGTGTTTGATCCCATTTTTTTAGCAAGTATCATGCCTTATGAAAAATCTAAAATTAAAACCAGTATAAACAGAAACTTAATATATATAACGAACATATAACCAATTCCAACCCGAAAGCCTACAAACCAAGCTCGAGGGCTTACAAACCAACCCAACCGTGTACCATATATATATATATATATATATATATATATATATATATATATATATATATATATATATATATATATATATATTTATTTATTTATTTATTTATTTATTTATTTTTTCCTGCTGCCAATGACCCCTAGCCTAGTGGTAGTAGTGAGGCATGCGACCCGAGTGGTCAGGAGTTCGAATCCCAGTGGAAGCGATTCCAGGAACTAATTACCATTTTCCAATATATATATATATATATATATATATATATATATATATATATATATATATATATATATATTTCGGCTAGCATTGTAATCCACCTTATGGAGCATTCTCTACGGGATATTTACAGGAATTCTAAAAAACATGCGTAGTATTGAAAAAAAATTCTAAATATTTCCTTCGAGATAGTTTATTTATATATATATTTTTTAAAGATAGATTATTATTAAAGGTAGATTTTCTTAGAGAGAGATTACTTTTAAAGATACATTAATTTTAAAAGATATATTAGTTTTTTAACATTACATTCAAAAATTATTTTTAATTAAAATTTAAATTTAAAAGTAAAACTAAAAAAATTAAAAATAAATATAATTTAAAATGAAATGAAATTATAATTAGAATTAGAATTAAATTAAAATTAAAATTAAAATTAAAAGTAAAAGTAAAAGTAAAATTAGACTTTGAATTAATTTAAAATTAATTTAATGTTTATATTGGCATTCATTTCAATATTAACTTTTATGTTAACATTAATATTAATATTAAATTATAATTTAGTTTTAATATTAATTTTAATGTTGATTTAATATTAGTTTTAATATTAATGGTAAAAATAATCTATCTTTAAAAAAAAAATTTCTCTTTAAAAAAAAAAATCTATCTTTAAAACAAATCTATCTTTAAATAGAGATTTAGAAAGAAAAAAATCTAAGAGAAATAATACGTATATTTTTTTTGGAAGTACGAAATATATGGTATGCCGTGTATATATATATATATATATATATATATATCCAAGTGCATGATTAAGAAGGGAGGCATCCCTCCGGAGGCCGTTGTGGGTTGGGTCAGAGCAACGGGGAAACACTTTAATTTTTTGTGAAAAATTAAAGTAAGGTGTGGTACTGCCAGGATGTGGGTGCGGTCCATTGTGGCTGCGATGCAGGTGCTGTGCAGGTGCGGAATCTTCGAACCGGATAGTGGTCTTTGGGCAGAGTTTGTAAAGCCTTCGAGCTGGATTTGGAGACTTTCGGACTGTGTTTGTAGGCGTTCGGACCAAAATAATAATCACCACTGCCATGCACACTGGATAGACCCACCTGTTTCCTTGATCATCTTTTCATCTATGTTGCAGTGGAAATGGTTCCAGCTGTTCCACCTGCGATTCATCACACACTCACATAATTAGCAAATATTCACATCTAAACAATTCACAAGACCATGTACAATACACAGTCAGTCAAGAATTATTGTTCTGTTTTAGACACATGTCGCTATTTCGAAATTATATCAATAACGAAGTAGACAAAATAATAATCCTCGGTACGTACCCCATCTGAGGGGCGAGGGCGAGGCCGTTATCGAGCATGCCCCTTCCTCTGAGCGCGGCCCGGCCGCCGACTACGGCCGCCGGCGCCGCCGAGAGGACGAAAAGAACCATGTAGGAGAGCATCATCATCGTCCCAGCCCTGGTTGATCCACCCATTGCCTGTATGTGAGGATGGGGGGAGGGATGGAGAGTATATATAGGACCTCCAAAAGCGGCTTATGTTGGTGTGACCTACATTTTACATAAATTGCTATGTGATATTGTCATGCAGAAAATAGCATGGGGCGTACACGTTAGTTGCTTAGGCGATGCGTCATCGCCATGGCTCGTCCTCTAGTGTTTATTTGCGTGGGTTACAACCGTACCATGAGAGTAGAGTACACCGAACGGCAAATTTATGACGTATATTTGAATTAGGGAGCAGACTAGGAGATTTTTATATATTGTTCTTCGGTATATTAGGAAAATGTTATCAAATATAATATTAGGGTATTAGATCCTGTTTGGTACACTGTAATATTAGGAAGCAGACGATTAGATTTTTATTTTTATTTTTTTCATTTGATTATTTACGAGTGTACCAAACGGGACTTTTTTTTTTCTTTTTCTTTTAGGTACAAGACAGTTGAAATGATACACATATATCATGAACAGAAAATTTGTTGTAGCAACCCATCTTGACCTAAATTGTACCGACGGTAACATAGATCTAAAAAATTCGAAAATAGCGAAATAGTAATTTTTGGATAAATTTTAGCGACAACTATTTTTATAACCGTTACTACTTCCAACGGCTATTATTTATCCTATAAATTAGAATACAACACTCTCAACTATATATTCTTCCACAATCCGAATTCATTCTTCTTCTTTTTTTCAACACAATTCTTCCTCATTCAAAGTTATATTTTCAGAAGAAGGATTCAACATTCTCTGCCTCTCTTTTCCATTCAGGAGCTCACTACCAATATTCAGAAAGTTGATCTACCAATATTCAGAAGCTCATCTACCAACATGGATCAAAGTATAACAATATTATGCTCACTTGACGACGTACTAAATGTGTTAGCTTACGAAGGAGGATAATCAGGTCTGTGGTGAGTCCGTCTGGAATACGTCCATCGTTGTGGCGATCCATCTGTTAGCAAAGCATAATTCTAAGATAATAAACACGCAAAAAAATAATTCAAAATCGAACCTGTTGTATTTGCTCTTCTTCTCTCTTTTTTCTTCTGTGCTTTCTTCTTGCTTCCGGTTGATTCTCTCTTTCCTTCTCTCTCTTCTTTCCTCTTCTCTACTTCATACTAGAATGGAGTTGCCAACTCTATATATATCCCCTCAAACATTGGATGCTCTCTTAGATTCTTCTTACCTCACTACCCGACATACACTCGCTCCACACACATATACCAACACACCACACTTTCCTATAAACCTACACACCACACTTCCCTAAAAATCTACACACACCAGCAAACCGTTGTAGAAGCATAAAAAGTACTTCATAGGCCAAGTCAAAGAAGTTAAGGACTTTACGCAAAGACAGACTCTACGCAAGACTCATTAAAAGACTCTATTGAGCCAGATTCAAAATTCTACGCGAGCTCTTTTACGCGAGAGCCATTCTCAGCTTTTACGCGAGCGACAGGCTGTCAGACTGTATTTAATGTACGTGATATTGATCTGACAAAATGATTTTCTGACAGAACAGTGCACAGAAACCGAGAAATTTTTTTACCAAATCCAACGCTTGTCGTTTAGTGTGCAGATGGGCTACTTTACGCTCAAGAGACTGCTTCCTTTACGCATGAAAGTTATTCGAGCTTTTACGCTCAAGGCTTTCGTGTGCGTAGAGTTTATTTGAGCTAATTATACGCTCAAGGCTACTTTTCAGCTACTTTACGCAGGAAGTCTATTTTGGGTTATTTTACGCCCAGTTTGCTACTTTACGCAGGAAGTCTATTTTGGGTTATTTTTACGCCCAATCTTTCTGGCTATGTGAGAACATGGTCTACATACGTGGCTTTCATGCCACACTTATCGAGGAACGTGTGTACGTGCTCTCCCCATATTGTTGAGGTTGTAGAACACATGTCACCATGCGTAGAGATCAAAACTCTACATGGAATACGTGTCATCACGCGTAGAGGTTGATTTTCATCGTGGGTGACAGTTACTTGCGTAGAGACCCAATTTTGTTGTTTTTTACGCACAGAGGGTCTAGTTTATAAATAGACTTATTTTTAACACAAGAAATCACCAAGAGAGATATACAGAAGAGGAGATTCTGAGAAAACTCATACTTTCATAGTGATATTCCTAGAAGCATTTCTTCAACTTTTCCTCAAGAACAGGGTGAAGCAAAGCAGGAAAGCATTCGACTGTGCCATCAGTGCCGTTGTTCGATACCTTTCTGGTGACTTAGTTCTTCCGATTGTTCATCTTCTTCAAGCAGTTCTTTTCATCATCATCGTGTGGTCCAAGGAACAAAGTGATCGCTTTTCAGATCAGACTTCCATAGCAATACTTTCCAGAAACAATTTGTACTTTTGTACTTTTTCTAGTTTTCTTTCAAAAGTCAATTTTATGCATTTTGTTAAGTGAAACAAAATGGCGACTCTGCTGGGGACGACTTTCTCCTCTGACGAGAAAGCAATTGCTCAATATGATGATGTGTCGGTCGGATCGACAAAGAAGACTCTGGTTGTTCACTTCGACCAGACTGCTTACGAAGAAATGCTCCAAACTGGGGGTAGTACTCGCTGCTCCAATGTTCAAAAATCTCGGAAGGTGCGAAAAGTTTGGATTCCTAAGTCGAAAGCATCCTCTGATCTCCCTCTTGTCTCCGAAGACAAGGAAATTCTTCCCACTCCTGTTGTGGAGGCTCCCGTTTGTGACGAGGCAATCTCTACTTCAGTGTTGTACCCCGCGCATAAAAATCAGTCTCCTGTCTGTGATGTGGTAAACACCCAAGTTTTGCGCTATACGTGTAAAAATTAGTCTTCCGTCTGTGACGTGGTAGACACTCAAATCTTCCGCTCTACGCGTAAGGGTAAATCTCCCATCTCTGACGTGGCAGATGTTAATGTTTTGCGCTCTACGCGTAAAGGTAAATCTCCTGTTGGTGACATGGTAGATAAAGCTCACAATGATGCCTTTGCATCTAAAGTGAATTTGCCTACACGCATGCAGCGTAAAAATAAGAATTCTATTGTTGGTAAAACTTCAGTTTTTCACCAACAACCTTCTTACACTACTTTACGCAAGGTACCAAACCTTCAAATTACGTGTAATACTGATGGAGTTCTTTGTGCACAAAAATCTCAGGATTTATGCACGTAACTCCAAGCGCGTAAAAATACACAGTTTGGTTCTGCTAATGCAGCCAATAATCTTCTTTATACGCAAGGGACTAAACGTTTCTCTGTCCCAAATATAATAAAGAAGACAACTCCTTCTTCTCCTTCTGATTTACGCGAGTTGCTTGTACAAAAGAGTAAAAACAAAAAATCTCCTGTGATACTCTCCAAAGAAAATCATCATTGTGAGTGTCATCAGATTGTAATCAAATGTTGTTGTTCGGCTTCTAAACGGTCAGTTTTTGACCGATTAAATGTGCCTCAGCAACAAGTTGATGATCAAGAACATGAGTTATCATATGCATCAGTCAATATGGCATCTCATATCAATAGAGGACGACGTCCAAGACGCAATTCGTCCCGGACTCCAAGCCAACAACAGTTCAACCGACTCCTTGATACTTTTGAAGGGGTATATCAGAATACTCGATCAAGAGTTCAAAGATCGTTACAATCTTCAGATTCAGAAGCTGGGGGTACCCAGTCTTTGGAGTCAGATACTGATAGCTTTGATTCATACCTCTATACCAATTCCTCTGTATGTTCAAGGAAGGTTGAATCCTATGCTATCGGAGATGAACCGGAGACGTCAATTGCTAATAGAGAACAACGTCTCTCTACAGTTGAGCAATCACTGAAGGACATGCTTGCCATGATGCAAAGTATGTATCAAATAATAATGACTCAACAAACTGTTCAGCCGGCAGTAGTAACACCGGTGCAAGTAGCAGCACAAACTCAAGATAGTCAAGGGATTGATGTACCTTTGAATAATCTTAGTCAAGAGCCTGCTGTCAATCAAAATTCTGCATCTCCATATCCTCTCATTCCAGAAGATGTACCACCTCCGGTGGGGGTTACGGTACATCCAACAAATATTCAATCGAATGTGCTTCCTCAAACTAGTGAAGCTATTCAAGCAGTGCGTGAGCTAAAAGCACTGTTTGAAGTTCTGAAGCACAAGGATCAGCTCCAGAGGTTAGGGATTAAGCAACCTTATCCTCCTCATTAGAATGATGTACCCTTTCCTCCAAAATTTAAGCCACAATCGATGGTGTTATTTGATGGAAAGGCCTCTCCTAGTCAATATATTAATTATTTTGATATAATGACTGTACATTTGCAAAAGAATGATGCTCTTCTCACCCGAGTTTTTATTGGGTGTTTGACGGGTTCAGCATATGACTGGTATCACTGTCTACCCGACAATTGCATATCGTCTCACTACTAAAATACAATGATTTAACGACGGCCCTATCCGTCGGAAATCCGTCGGTAATTCACATTATCGACGAATTTCCGATGGCTACGGGCTGAAAAATCCGTCCGGAATAACCTCGTCGCTAGTCCGCCGCTCTACGACTAATTACCGACGGATTTCCATTGGCAAAATAAAAACTTTTAGCGACGGATTTCCATTGGCAAAATAAAAACTTTTAGCGACGGCAAGCCGACGGCTTCCCGTCAACTTCGATAATTTAAATTTTTATTATATTCATACAATTAGCGACGGATAATACGTCGCTAAATCGTCGCTAACCGCGTATCAGAGGGTTTCTGATACGCAATATCCGTCGCTAAAGCGTCGCTAACCTCGATGGATTGGCGGCGGAGGAGCGACGGATAATACGTCGCCACGCTTCTGGAAATCTTCCATATTTCCAGAACATGAGCGACGGGAAATCCTTCACCATTCCGTCGCTGAGCGACGGATAATCCGTCGCATAGCTGTCTCTATCTTGTATTCATACAATTAGCGATGGATAGTTCGTCGCTAAGCTGTCGCGACGCCGTCGCTAAATACACTACCTCGTCGGATTAGCGACGATTTGGCGACGGATAATCCGTCGCCATGCTATCCAAAATATAAGCGATGGGAAGTCCGTCGCCATTCCGTCGCGAACTTTTTTCAGAAACAAGCCGACGGATAATCCGTCGGGAAACCATCGCTAGTTGCAAAAGTCAGTCGGTAACCCGTCGGTAATCCGTCGCTACCTGCAAAAGTCCGTCGGCAACCCGTCGGTAATCCGTCGTTAACTAAAATATTTTTGAAAAAAATTTTACAGGAAAGAGACTATTCCCTGTAATATAACATATTCAGCATCCACTATACACAAATATAACATATCCGACATCCAATATATCCAACAAATATCCATATTGCCAACATAATATCTCCAATCATCCAATATATCACAATATACACAAAAGAATATCCAACACAATGACCAACAAAATATCCAACACAATATCCAACACACTATCCCAACATACATAGCAAAATATCCAAACATAAACAAAATATCCAAAATATACACATATCCAAATGTCTAAATGTCCAAAAATACAGAATACAAAATACAGAATCCAATCCCTGGGTTCGTCGATCCCCTCGGTGGAACACTCAACACCGGCACGCACAATACATTCCAGAATATACAAAAAATATAAAGAAAAAATACTATCCACAACGATCAATGTCAATTTATAATATCCTCAACAAACCAAATCAATATCCGCAAATACGTACAAACTCAGTATCCTCAACGAAAAAACTGAATATTCCCAAATACGTACAAAGTCAAAATACAGAATCCAATCCCTGGGTTCACCGAAAATACAAAAACAAAGATTGACACACAGTACTAATTCGTATTGTCTTTTAAGTACGAGAACGGATGGCTCAGAACACAACCCAAAATTTATTCTAGTATACATTAGTGTGAATCATCTATGTTCTGTACATATGGTGTAGTATACGTTCTTATCGAATCTAGTATCTAGTACCTGAAGAATGTAACAGAATTAAGATAAACTCACATAATGTAATACTAAAATATCATCTACTACTATATAAGATATAGTGATAGGTTGTCGTATCATCATTGCCGAGGGATGACGGTCGGAGGACAGTCAACTTCATCTACGGCTACATAGTTACATGAGCTAGTCGTCGCGAAACGTCGCTATGACGTCGCTAATAGCGACTAATTTAGCTGAACGTCGCTAAATTCTAATTATATTCCCCCACCAATTCATTTTCCCCCATTTTACTCTCACTCTCTCTCCTCCCCCCCTCCAACGCTCTCACTTTCTCCGGCGCTCTCACAGTACTATTCCATATCTATTTAAGTGTGAGAACGGATGGCTCACAATACAACCCAAAATTCATTCTAGCATACATTAGTGTGGATCATTATGTTCTGTACATATGGTGTAGTATATGTTCTTATCGTATCTAGTATCTGAAGAATGTAACAGAATCAAGATGAACTCACATAGTGTAATACTAAGACATCATCTACTACTATATAAGATATAGTGATAGGTTATCATATCATCATTGCCGATGGATGAGGGTCGGAGGACAGTCAACTTTATCTACGGCTACATAGTTTCTGCCTCGCCAGTCGAATGGCTGCAGGGACTATGTCCTGATCACCATGTCGTACCATAGATTAATGCAAATGGAGCTAGAGCTGGAGCCAAAATACAGAATCCAAAATACAGAATCCAATCCCTGGGTTCGTCGAAAATACAAAAACAATGATTGACACACTGTTCTAATTCATATGTGTTTTAAGTGTGAGAAATGATTGCTCAGAACACAACCTAAAATTCATTCTAGCATACATTAGTATGAATCATCTATGTTCTTTACATATGGTGTAGTATACGTTCTTATCGAATCTAGTATCTAATATTTGAAGAATATAACAGAATCAAAATGAACTCACATAATGTAATACTAAAATATCATCTACTACTATATAAGATATAGTGATAGGTTGTCGTATCATCATTGCCGAGGGATGAGGGTCGGAGGACAGTCAACTTCGTCTACGGCTACATAGTTACATGAGCTAGTCGTCGCGAAACGTCGCTATGACGTCGCCAATAGCGACTAATTTATCGACGTTAGTATGAACGTCGCTAAATTCTAATTATATTTCCCGACCAATTTATTTCCCCCCATTTTACTCTCACTCTCTCTCTCCTTCCCCCCTCCGGCGCTCTCACTCTCTCCGACGCTCTCACAGTACTAATTCATATCTATTTAAGTGTGAGAACGGATGGCTCAGAACACAACCCAAAATTTATTCAAGCATACATTAGTGTGGATCACTATGTTCTGTACATATGGTGTAGTATATGTTCTTATCGTATCTAGTATCTGAATAATGTAACCGAATCAAGATGAACTCACATAATATAATACTAAGACATCATCTACTACTATATAAGATATAGTGATAGGATGTCATATCATCATTGCTGAGGGATGAGGGTCAGAGGATAGTCAACTTTATCTACGGCTACATAGTTTCTGCCTCGCCAGTCGAATGGCTGCAGGGACTATGTCCTGATCACCATGTCGTACCGTAGATTAATGCAAATGGAGCTGGAGCTGGAACCAAAATACAGAATCCAAAATACAAAATACAGAATCCAATCCCTGGGTTCGTCAAAAATACAAAAACAAAGATTGACACACAGTACTAATTCGTATTGTCTTTTAAGTGTGAGAATGGATGGCTCAGAACACAACCTAAAATTCATTCTAGCATACATTAGTGTGGATCATTATGTTATGTACATATGGTGTAGTATATGTTCTTATCGTATCTAGTATCTGAAGAATGTAACAGAATCAAGATGAACTCACATAATGTAATACTAAGACATCATCTACTACTATATAAGATATAGTGATAGTTTGTCATATCATCATTGCCGAGGGATGAGGGTCGGAGGACAGTCAACTTTATCTACGGCTACATAGTTTCTGCCTCGCTAGTCGAGTGGCTGCAGGGACTATGTCCTGATCACCATGTCGTACCGTAGATTAATACAAATGGAGCTGGAGCTGGAGCTGGAGCCAAAATACAGAATCCAAAATACAAAATACAGAATTCAATCCCTGGGTTCGCCGAAAATACAAAAACAAAGATTGACACACAGTTCTAATTCATATGTGTTTTAAGTGTGAGAACGGATGGTTCAGAATGCAATCCAAAATTCATTCTAGCATACATTAGTGTGAATCATCTATGTTCTGTACATATAGTGTAGTATACGTTCTTATCGAATCTAGTATCTAGTATCTGAAAAATATAACAGAATCAAGATGAACTCACATAATATAATACTAAAATATCATCTACTACTATATAAGATATAGTGATAGGTTGTATCATCATTACCGAGGGATGAGGGTCGGAGGACAGTCAACTTCATCTACGACTACATAGTTACATGAGCTAGTCGTCGCGAAACGTCACTATGACTTCGCTAATAGTGACTAATTTAGCGACATTAGTATGAACATCGCTAAATTCTAATTATATTCTCCCACCAATTTATTTCCCCCCATTTTACTATCACTCTCTCTCCTCCCCCCCTCCGGCGCTCTCACAGTACTAATTCATATCTATTTAAGTGTGAGAACGGATGGCTCAGAACACAATCCAAAATTTATTCTAGCATACATTAGTGTGGATTATTATGTTCTATACATATGGTGTAGTATATGTTCTTATCGTATCTAGTATCTGAAGAATGTAACAGAATCAAGATGAACTCAAATAATGTAATACTAAGACATCATCTACTACTATATAAGATATAGTGATAGGTTTTCATATCATCATTGCCGAGGGATGAGGGTCGGAGGACAGTCAACTTCATCTACGGCTACAAAGTTTTTGTCGCGCCAGTCGAATGGCTGCAGGGACTATATCCTGATCACCATGTCGTAGTCCAATACAATCCAGAGATTGACACAGTACTAATTCAGATATGTAGTCCAATACAAATAGTCTAATACAAAAACAACCCAATACAAATAGTCCAATACAAATAAGTACTAATAGCTAATGAGAACCACGCAGCTCACGCAAACGCTCAGTGACACGATCACGCAACCACCTCGAATAAGTAGGATCGACTACGACAGAAGAGATGTAGTCCCTTGCAAGTGCTGCATGAGTAGAACTTTCGGTCTCACTAGCTACCGGTGCTGGATGAATAGAACTCCCGATCTCACTAGCTACTGGTGCCACTTCCTTCTTAACAGTAGGAGGAGCCACTTCAGCATTCACTATTTCCCTCAAACGACGTACCGCTCCTCGGGTCATGGGTGCTATCTGATAAAATCAATATTCACAGGAGAGAGTGGTTGAAAATAAATGAGAGAACTATCAAAGAATCACATAAAACTAACTAGAACTGAAATACAGTAATTGACAAATAAATGAGAGAACAATCAGATGTGATACTTGAGTATCAATGTGATACTCGAGTATCGGTATTGTGATTGCGATACCGATACATATAGGAATGGTCTGATACTCAGAGTATCAGTATCGGACCATTCCGTATTGCGAGGAGAATAACACTATAGCGTTGATAGTGAGATAGATAGAGAGAGACACAACTAAGTAGCACTTGAACTTTAACTAAGTAGCACTTGTAACTAATGTACAAAATCACCTATTGATACGATGCAATGATCGATTTTAATTACAGTAATACAAAATGACAAAAATATAATACGTATAAAGAATTAAAAAACTTACATAAGCTTTGGCAGCCATCTTCTTCGTCATCTATGTCCAGAAATCCGCTCTGAGTCGATCATTTGCCCCGGAGCTCGAGTGGACATCCTTGAGTAGAGCTCGAACGAGAGGTTCCTGACAGCATGGTGGTCTCTTTTTTCAAAGGATTCTTGCTCGTCCCACAACCAATCGAAAATTTCTTTATTTCTAATATCGTGAATATGAAACTCTGTTTCACATTTGCTTCTTCGTCAAATGAGCGACGGATGTGCGACTGATTTTGACGCAAAAACACTAAAAAAATATCCATTGCTTTCTGACGGTAGCCCGTCACAAGGTAGTCGCGAGACCGTCGCTATGGCCGACGGATACGATCCGTCGCTAATCTTCCGTCGCCAAATTACTGTATTTTAGTAGTGTCTTTTGACGAATTCAAGCAATGTTTCTCTTCCGCTTCTATGAGGGAGGAATGGATATAAATATGTCCTCCGTAATAGAAATCAAACAAAAGGAGAAGGAAGATACCCGAACATTTATCGAACGTTTTCGACAGTCAACTTTGAAAATGCCTCCTGGTATGCCAGATTCAGCATTGATTGATACATGCAAAATAAATCTGCGACTAACTATTGCTGTCTTTACATGCTCTTAATTCACAGATTGGACCTCATTCATTATAGCAGCAGTTTCAGCCGAGACCAATGGTAGATTGGCTAGCGAACATAGAATGATCTTCGCCTCAGAAGACAAAGGAAAGAAAGCCTCTTCAGGTAATAACTCCGGCAATCGCAATGGGAAAGGGAAGGAAACCTTAGTGGTGAATCTTTTAAAATCCAAAATGACGCCAAATAATTCAGAGTATTCTAAGCCAAAAGAAGAATACTCTTTCGATGATAGTGATATCCCAGGGATATTCCAATATCTTGTGAAGAGTGGCAAACTCCATATTCCAGAGCCAAAAAGACCTAATGAGGTGAATCTAACTGACAATCCCAAGTATTGTATCTATCATAGATTCATAAGTCATCCTACCAAGGCTTACTATGTCTTAAAAAAGAAAATCCAAGAGTTGATAAATGCTAATGCCATCTCTTTAACCAATGATGAGCATACGGTCACAACTAATATAATTTCTCTTCAATTTGGAGGTTTTCCTTCACAGCAAGTTCCAGATGGGATTGTCCTAATTCCAAAGGCGACAATGAAGATTGTGAATCTTTCGCCTGCTAGAGAGCAAAGTGAAGGACTATTGTCTCTCACATTAAAAAATGGTGAAATCATGTGGGTACACCCTGACTTAGTACCTGAAATGGAAGATGAAAGTAAAACTTCAAAATCCAAGAAAGGTCGAAAAGTCAAAACCTGCAATATGATTTCTCATGTTGTTACTCCAGATCATGATGATTTGCATCATCTTTGGAATGTCATTCCTTTGGAGGATAGGCTGAGGAATTTGAATATATGCCATCCAAGTTTGGCTCCTCCTACCAAACTCAAACTTACTCATCGGTAATGGTTAGCAATGAATAGTGTTCCCTTATACAGGATACAACAAGTCTTTGCTGCTTATGAGAAAGCTCTTGTAGGGATTTTTTTCTCCTGTCCCGAATACTCCTACTCCTGTGGCTACAGAGGTCTCTGTTCCTCCTTCCTCTGTTGAACCATCTATTGAAAGTCCGCTACCCACTTACATGTACAGTCAACAATCAGTCCATCTCATAAAAAAGATGGGTTATGACTTTCAAAAAGCGGAAGGCTTGAACACCCTTACATGTACAGTCCTGCTCCTGTTTGTAGAGTCCAAGGATGGAAATTCAAGTTAGGATTGAATCTAACTCAATTGAGTACGACCCAGGAATAGAAGAGATGATCAAAGTCGTTCGGTCGCGATCAAGAAAATTACGATTTAACGATATTGAAAACTCAAGGGATGATTCAGAGATATGGAATAAGTCAAATTTCTCTTTAGTAGAAAATCAAAAGACTAGGTTTCATAGGGAAGCCAAGTTACTCATCTCTGTCTGATACTATCAAGTTTATCTGGTCATCATTGGCCAATCACACCTTTAATCTCATAAGTCCCATATAAAAACCAATCTTATACAACTACTTCCAGAATTACCCATCCGTCATGAAGATTGGACATTGTCATGATACCATAGGCCAGATCCTAAATTCCAAAACCCTAATCAAGAAGTACACTCTTCACTAGAACTCCACACTATCCACTTAATCATCCTTAAATCTGAATTCTTCCACCTTGTCCTATATTGATCTGAAACCTCTAAATCAAGTTTATAATATCCTTAAACTTGTTCAAATCACTCTCATGGTGTTATTCAATCTAATACCACTAGGCCTTACAAAACTTATTCTTCTACTACCAATCAACCTTCATATTTTCTTCATCATACACTTTCAATTATCAACCATCTCAATTAATAAATTATATTCACAAAATCTCTTCTCCCCCTTTTTTTTGGACTCAAAACCCTTGTGTTCTCTATCCTCTTACCAATGCCTTGTCCAGTTTCTAGACTATATCCATGAAATATGAATTTTCATACCATTAATGTATATCCTATTGTCCTTCTTATTTGAAATCCTTGAACTTAATTTCCAAGTAATTCATCCTCGAATACCCTAGTAACCCATTTCTAAACTGATTATATTGACCCCTTAATTTCAGTTCTAACCTCAATCATACTCCTATCTCAAATTTCTACACTAGATCCAACATTCCATATTTCTACCAAGATACCACATGATAATAAATCCGCCTTCTGAACGAGATGATTTACGATACTTCCTTAACATTTCCAAGGTGAAAAGAAACAAAATGTTAAATGACTTCACAGTACAGTTGACAGGAATGGATAAAAGATAAGTGATTGGTGAAATCAAGACATAATTAATCAGGATTGTTGAAGTAGTAACAAGATGAGAAAATCATCATATGATGAGAAGACAAATGACGGAACAAGAAATAATGGTAGGGATTATCCTTGATCAATAGGTCAAAAGAAGTGAATTAATTTAAGGTATGACCTGATAACCATACACGTCTATCCAGAATCATGTTGCCAGAATTTTCGCCACGCCAGTAAACATAGCTGCAATAAACGATAGAGTCCATAACTAGGGTATACACCCTAAAATTATGTCATCTAGATTCCTTACCACGCCAACCGGTATGGCTGCAAGAGAATCTAAATGCCATAACCAGGATAGTATATCCAAAATCAGGCTCCATGCCCTTGTCAGGCTAGCTAATATGACTGCGATAAATTCTAAACTCCATAAATAAAGTAGACATTTATCGTTCTCATCGTCCTCATAAAATATGTTTATCAGAATATCTTAACTCAATGCAGAGAAACTTATCTTCAAACAGAATCAACATCGAAATCAACAACGAAATATCAAGATTCAAAACTTCAACAACGAATCAAGGATAAGTAGATGAAAACTAGCGGAAACAGATCCCGAGGCAGAGTTTAGAAGAAAATTCTCAGGAGAAGTCCCAAAGGTACTATGTAGGTCAAGATAAAAGAAAATCATTGGAATATAATCTAAAACAATCTCAACCTGATATGAGACTGGTAAATCATATTCTCGTCTCGACCTAGAAGATATATAAGTTCAACTTATACCTTCCCTCTGGGGTCCACAAACTCATTCCAAGAAAGAATAAAGTTGATAATGGACAGATGTTTCAGAAATCAGGACGGACAGAACAATTGGGAAAAGTTCGAAATAAGATTCCCAGGGGTCATCCCTGGAATCTACCAAGAGTTTCCTAATATGTGACCGAGTACCAAATTCCTAAAATATTCCATGAATCAACCTTAATCCTAGGGCAGGCTCGCAGTAGTACAGAAAACCTCAAGTACTACCACGACTTCGCATTAATTGCAAAGACTGACCTGCATGGGCCACCACTAAAAACGTGTTACGACCCGCACCCGAATATACGGATACGAATACGTAGACGACGTCCAGCCTACGCCGTAGTATCGGCGGTAGAACGCTGTCTAGTACCCAATAAATATACACTACGTCTAGAAGGCCTATAACTATAAATATACTCTAGTCACATCACAAACAGCTAGGGATGATAAGACAAGAAGATAACTAAAGCAAAAGAGCAACTAGAAACTACTAGAAAGAAACATAAGACAGGAAATAAGAAGGAAAAAAAGACGAACTAAGGATAACTACCAGGCAACTCACATAGAAGAATAGTGAGATCCACCCCAGCTAGCAACATCATGATGTCCACTAATGGTATAACAACTCCTAAAATATTATCAACGGTATCCTGTCAGGAAAATGAGCAAGTACAAACACTAACAGTAGTTCCATGTGAATTGACAAATTCTATAAGAGACAGTATAATGAACTACAAGACAAAGATATATGAAGACTTGGGAACCATTCGAAAGCCGAGTTACAACCCTTAAACCAAACAAGGACCGGGGTTGTAACTCTTCTCCCGAGCAGAACTTAGTCTCAAATCAAGGTACAATGTAAAGGCATGTAGAGCATGTGAGTAACTGTATATCATGCATGGTGAGAAAGTACTGAATATAGAACAGAACAGGATATATGACAAGATAAGTAAATATAAAATATGTCTCGAACATTATAGCCTAATATGATCGGTATGGGTCAAGTATTAGGCTTCCAGCCGACCGGCTACAAGTACGTGGACTCGGCCCGGCCGGGATGGTAAGCTATGGAGCAAGTAGTAGCACAGGTCAGGCTATACCCATCATGATGTGAGGGTATAGCTATGATACAAGTAGTAACTCAAGGTGGGCATTGATCACACTATCTATAATATTCCCCATTCCCCGAATAGTATACGGATCCGGACATAGCACGTCATGACGCGGGATTTCCAAAGAGGGGAACAAGTCCTCTTCAGGAATCGGCGTCAATACAAGTACGAGAATCAAGACTAAGCAAGTACCAATATCCCAAGAAATCCAGGAATAACATCTCATGACAGGAATCCGACAATACTAGTCCGTGAACTATCGTGTTTGAGAATCAAGTAAGACACTACGACTGAATCGGATATAGCAAATATCAAGACAATAAAAACTATCAGTGAATGTACTCGCCTGCGATCCTGAGCTGTCAAATGGGGTCGATTCTCAGAGTGATGCCACAGACCTAAAGATAAGATATATATAAACTAATTAGGGTTCAACAGTATTAGGCTTGATTCTATAGTATAAGCTACTCGATCTAGGTCAGACTCAGTCCACTAAGTCAAACTAGGCCACAATAAGTCAAACCAAGTCAACTAGGTCAAACTGGATCAATGGTTGACTTACAGTTGACTTTTGGTCAACTGGTCAACTATGGTCAACTCTAGGTTAAACTAGTCTAACCTAGGTCAAATGTTGACTCTACTTCGACGTTTAGTCAAAGCAGTCAACCATGGTCAAACAGGGTCAAGGCTAATCTCTATAAACATCTACAAGGTTAACCCATCAATTTCAGTGATTGTGAAATCATCGGAATCGATGGAACTCAAAATACCACAAAAGGAGAAGGATTATAATAATAGGATAAAAACCTACAGATGTTGTCGGATGATAAAATAAATATCACCAACGTGTCCAGAATGGTCAAATCAGCTAGGATAGCCTGTCCAAAAGTCTAATTTGGACACAGGGGCAAAAACGGTAATTTCGGGCCAAAGTGATGTCCGCCGTTGGACACGCTTTGCACCGAAAAATGTGCCAAAATAAAAGTGCATAAAACCTAACAAATTAAATGTCCACGAATCCAGAATGACGATACGAACCCAACGGTATATCCAGAATTGGATTCCGTTGACCCGATCTCAAATTGGTCCGTTGACCAGGACATTGAAAACAGATTTGCACGGAAAAGCGTGTCGGAGCTAATGTCCTCAAAACTCAGCAAATTATTTGTCAACGAGTCCAGAATGACGATACGAACTCAACGGTATATCTGGAATTGGATTCCGATGAGCCGAACTCAAAATGACCCATTGACTCAGAAAGTGGGACCCGCTTTACACCGAAATGCGTGCCAGGGCCAACGTTCTCCAAATCAAGCAAACTTTATATGAAAACATGCCAGAACGACGCCACGAGTCTACTGGTGGTGTCAGAAATTGAATCCGGAGTCCCGGGTTCAAAAATGGAATTTTACAAGTGCAATACTAAGAATTCGAACGGCCAACTTTGGCGTCGAATTCGACCGACCTAACAAGCTCAAATTGAAATGAAATCTAAAGGGGGCAGGAAGAGGGTTATACCAGATGTGCACCGGAACTGGTAGCACGCAAAACGGAGCTGCGACGACGAAGATACGAACCCGCGAAGTTGGCATCACGAAACTGTCCAAAAACAGTTCAAATTAAAACGTCAACTTGGTAGCCAGTTTTGAGGTATCAAACGACGAAATTAACGGTTCAAACATGACAGAGGTGAAGAGGGATATACCGAGATTGAGACGGAGCAAGGAGTTCGTCGATCCAACGGTCGGATCTCTCGGAAAATACGCGCAAAGTCGCTGTTTCGAGACGCGATTCTGAGTTCCGTTCCCGCGCGCGTCACGGCGGGAACCCGTGCGAAACGCACGAAACGCCTAGGCGGCGCATCGGGGAAGTGGGCGGTGGCCACGGGGAGGCCGCCCAGGGGGTCGCCGGG
This sequence comes from Iris pallida, assembly GCA_029216955.1. Taxonomy (NCBI): domain Eukaryota; kingdom Viridiplantae; phylum Streptophyta; class Magnoliopsida; order Asparagales; family Iridaceae; genus Iris; species Iris pallida. The sequence goes on from JANAVB010027196.1 coordinate 1,129,009, forward strand.
GCTGTGGGGGCCGGTGGCCGCGCGGTGGCGCGCGACTGCGACGGCGGTGGCGCGGTGGTGCGCTGCCGCTGCTTCCCGCAGCAGCTGCTGCTGCTGTGCGGGCCATGCCCAGCAGGCCGAGCCTGGCCGAGCCACGCGGTGGTGCGGTGGTGGCCGTGGTGGCTGTGGCGACGTCCAGCACGGCGGGGGTGGCCGTGGGTGTGTGTGTGTTGTGTGTGTACGTGAGGAGAGAGGGAGAGAGTTGAGAGTGTTTGTGTGTGTGTGTGTAATGATAAAAAGAGTGAGAGAGAGAAATATTTGAAAGGGAGAGAGAGTGGGATGTCTGTCCATAAGGGGGGGATTTGCTTGGCTGTTAGGGAATGGGGGGGGAGGTGATGGTGTGTGTGTACTGTAAAGAGAGGAAAGGAGAGAGAGAGTGAGGTGATGGGTGAAAGGAGAGAGAGAGATATTTAGAGAGAGGGGGAGATATTTTAGAGAGAGAAAATGGAGAGAGGGGTGAGCTGGTAATGGGGGGGTGTGAGTGTATATACATATGTATATATATACACATATACATATATACATATATAATATACAAGGGATAAAATGAGATTAAATAAGCAGAGAGAGAGATAATAATATAAAATAAAATAATTATATTTTCGAGTAGGTAAAAATGGGAAAACACCAGTGGGGTGTATGGACAGTCATGACAGGGCCCACACTAAACTGGGTTGGGCGTTGGGCCAAGTTTGGACAAGTTCGGGACCAATATTTAATTAAAAATAATAAATTTAAATCAATTAATTCATGGATGAATTGGGGGCACAAGAGAGATCAATTTGATAGCGCGCAAGTGGCACGTGCATAGTAGGCTCAAAACAGGCCAGGGCCATATATTGGGTCGACTGGATTGGACCAATGTCGGGCCCGAAAATTAAGTTGGAAATTAAATCACGAATTACGGCAGACGATAAATTGGTCTAAATTGACCCGAAGTTGCGCGAATCAAATGGAGCACAAGGGAACAAGTTCGAGTGGGACACGAAATATCACTGTGAAGATAATCTCGTCTACTACAAACTCCAAGAATGAAGTTTCCAGAGACTGGCATCCCTGATGCTCTAGAAATCCAAGTCACGGTAAAGAGCATTAAATCAAAATTAATCAAATCGAAATTAATTATATAGAAATGAATTATTGAAAATAATTCATTAGAAAATTTGAAAAATAATTCGGAAAATTCAGGGGGCTTACATCCTACCCACCTTATAGAAATTTCGTCCTCGAAATTAAGGTTGTAGTAGGGGTAAAACAAGATAGAAAGTTTTAGGCAAAAAAAAAAAAAAAAACTTAGGCACGATCATAGAATGACAAGTTTGCACGATTAAGATAATCAATTCACAATTATTCAGGCACAATAAAAAATTTCTGCACGATAGAATCAAAATATGAACAGAATCATATAGGCACGATTAAGCACAAGGAAATTTCAGATACAATCAGAAAATCAAATCAAAGTCGAAAAGAGTATAGGCACGAGTGTTTCAAAATCCAAACATGCTCAAAATCAGAAGGCAATACACGAGGGTTAATAGCATTGGAATCCAACCACGATAAAGAAATTTGTCTCAACACGATCCAAGTTGATCAACTTTTGAGTAAATCAGAATTTGGGCAAGATGGAGTATAAGATCAACGGAATCTGGGCACGAGCGTCCAAGAATGGAAATTCAAGTTAGGATTGAATCTAACTCAATTGAGTACGACCCAGGATACGGGTACGAATAGAAGAGATGATCAAAGTCGTTCGGTCGCGATCAAGAAAATTACGATTTAACGATATTGAAAACTCAAGGGATGATTCAGAGATATGGAATAAGTCAAATTTCTCTTTAGTAGAAAATCAAAAGACTAGGTTTCATAGGGAAGCCAAGTTACTCATCTCTGTCTGATACTATCAAGTTTATCTGGTCATCATTGGCCAATCACACCTTTAATCTCATAAGTCATATATAAAAACCAATCTTATACAACTACTTCCAGAATTACCCATCCGTCATGAAGATTGGACATTGTCATGATACCATAGGCCAGATCCTAAATTCCAAAACCCTAATCAAGAAGTACACTCTTCACTAGAACTCCACACTATCCACTTAATCATCCTTAAATCTGAATTCTTCCACCTTGTCCTATATTGATCTGAAACCTCTAAATCAAGTTTATAATATCCTTAAACTTGTTCAAATCACTCTCATGGTGTTATTCAATCTAATACCACTAGGCCTTACAAAACTTATTCTTCTACTACCAATCAACCTTCATATTTTCTTCATCATACACTTTCAATTATCAACCATCTCAATTAATAAATTATATTCACAAAATCTCTTCTCCCCCTTTTTTTTTGGACTCAAAACCCTTGTGTTCTCTATCCTCTTACCAATGCCTTGTCCAGTTTCTAGACTATATCCATGAAATATGAATTTTCATACCATTAATGTATATCCTATTGTCCTTCTTATTTGAAATTCTTGAACTTACTTTCCAAGTAATTCATCCTCGAATACCCTAGTAACCCATTTCTAAACTGATTATATTGACCCCTTAATTTCAGTTCCAACCTCAATCATACTCCTATCTCAAATTTCTATACTAGATCCAACATTCCATATTTCTACCAAGATACCACATGATAATAAATCCGCCTTCTGAACGAGATGATTTACGATACTTCCTTAACATTTCCAAGGTGAAAAGAAACAAAATGTTAAATGACTTCACAGTACAGTTGACAGGAATGGATAAAAGACAGGTGATTGGTGAAATCAAGACATAATTAATCAGGATTGTTGAAGTAATAACAAGATGAGAAAATCATCATATAATGAGAAGACAAATGACGGAACAAGAAATAATGGTAGGGATTATCCTTGATCAATAGTTCAAAAGAAGTGAATTAATTTAAGGTATGACCTGATAACCATACACGTCTATCCAGAATCATGTTGCCAGAATTTTCGCCATGCCAGTAAACATAGCTGCAATAAACGATAGAGTCCATAACTAGGGTATACACCCTAAAATCATGTCATCTAGATTCCTTACCACGCCAACCGGTATGGCTGCAAGAGAATCTAAATGCCATAACCAGGATAGTATATCCAAAATCAGGCTCCATGCCCTTGTCAGGCTAGCTAATATGACTGCGATAAATTCTAAACTCCATAAATAAAGTAGACATTTATCGTTCTCATCGTCCTCATAAAATATGTTTATCAGAATATCTTAACTCAATCCAGAGAAACTTATCTTCAAACAGAATCAACATCGAAATCAACAACGAAATATCAAGATTCAAAACTTCAACAACGAATCAAGGATAAGTAGATGGAAACTAGCGAAAACAGATCCCGAGGCAGAGTTTAGAAGAAAATTCTCAGGAGAAGTCCCAAAGGTACTATGTAGGTCAAGATAAAAGTAAATCATTGGAATATAATCTAAAACAATCTCAACCTGATATGAGACTGGTAAATCATATTCTCGTCTCGACCTAGAAGATATATAAGTTCAACTTATACCTTCCCTCTGGGGTCCACAAACTCATTCCAAGAAAGAATAAAGTTGATAATGGACAGATGTTTCAGAAATCAGGATGAACAGAACAATTGGGAAAAGTTCGAAATAAGATTCCCAGGGGTCATCCCTGGAATCTACCAAGAGTTTCCTAATATGTGACCGAGTACCAAATTCCTAAAATATTCCATGACTCAACCTTAATCCTAGGGCAGGCTCGCAGTAGTACAGAAAACCTCAAGTACTACCACGACTTCGCATTAATTGCAAAGACTGACCTGCATGGGCCACCACTAAAAATATGTCACGACCCGCACCCGAATATACGGATACGAATACGTAGACGACGCCCAGCCTACGCCGCAGTATCGGCGGTAGAACGCTGTCTAGTACCCAATAAATATACACTACGTCTAGAAGGCCTATAACTATAAATATACTCTAGTCACATCACAAACAGCTAGGGATGATAAGACAAGAAGATAACTAAAGCACAAGAGCAACTAGAAACTACTAGAAGGAAACATAAGACAGGAAATAAGAAGGAAAAATAAGACGAACTAAGGATAACTATCAGGCAACTCACATAGAAGAATATTGAGATCCACCCCAGCTAGCAACATCATGATGTCCACTAATGGTATAACAACTCCTAAAATATTATCAACGGTATCCTGTCAGGAAAATAAGCAAGTACAAACACTAACAGCAGTTCCATGTGAATTGACAAATTCTATAAGAGACAGTATAATGAACTACAAGACAAAGATATATGAAAACTTGGGAACCATTCGAAAGCCGAGTTACAACCCTTAAACCAAACAAGGACCGAGGTTGTAACTCTTCTCCCGAGCAGAACTTAGTCTCAAATCAAGGTACAATGTAAAGGCATATAGTGCATGTGAGTAACTGTATATCATGCATGGTGAGAAAGTACTGAATATAGAACAGAACAGGATATATGACAAGAAAAGTAAATATAAAATGTGTCTCGAACATTATAGCCTAATGTGATCGGTATGGGTCAAGTATCAGGCTTCCAGCCGACCGGCTACAAGTACGTGGACTCGGCCTGGCCGGGATGGTAAGCTATGGAGCAAGTAGTAGCACAGGTCAGGCTATACCCATCTTGAGGTGAGGGTATAGCTATGATACAAGTAGTAACTCAAGGTGGGCATTGATCACACTATCTATAATATTCCCCATTTCTCGAATAGTATACGGATTCGGACATAGCACGTCATGACGCGGGATTTCGAAAGAGGGGAGCAAGTCCTCTACAGGAATCGGCGTCAATACAAGTACGAGAATCAAGACTAAGCAAGTACCAGTATCCCAAGAAATCCAGAAATGACATCTCATGACAGGAATCTGACAATACTAGTCCGTGAACTATCGTGTCCGAGAATCAAGTAAGATACTACGACTGAATCGGATATAGCAAATATCACGACAATGAAAACTATCAGTGAATGTACTCGCCTGCGGTCCTGAGCTGTCAAATGGGGTCGATGCTCAGAGTGATGCCACAGACCTAAAGATAAGATATATATAAACTAATTAGGGTTCAACAGTGTTAGGCTTGATTCTATAGTATAAGCTACTCGATCTAGGTCAGACTCAGTCCACTAAGTCAAACTAGGCCACAATAAGTCAAACCAAGTCAACTAGGTCAAACTGGATCAATGGTAGACTTACAGTTGACTTTTGGTCAACTGGTCAACTATGGTCAACTCTAGGTTAAACTAGTCTAACCTAGGTCAAATGTTGACTCTACTTCGACGTTTAGTCAAAGCAGTCAACCATGGTCAAACAGGGTCAAGGCTAGTCTCTATAAACATCTACAAGGTTAACCTATCAATTTTAGTGATTGTGAAATCACCGGAATCGATGGAACTCAAAATACCACAAAAGAAGAAGGATTATAATAATAGGATAAAAACCTACAGATGTTGTCGGATGATAAAATAAATATCACCAACGTGTCCAGAATGGTCAAATCAGCTAGGATAGCCTGTCCAAAAGTCCAATTTGGATACAGGGGTAAAAAGGTAATTTCGGGCCAAAGTGATGTCCGCCGTTGGAAACACTTTGCACCGAAAAATGTGCCGAAATAAAAGTGCACAAAACCTAACAAATTATATGTCCACGAATCCAGAATGACGATACGAACCCAACGGTATATCCAGAATTGGATTCCGTTGACCCGATCTCAAATTGGTCCGTTGACCAGGACATTGAAAACCGATTTGCACGGAAAAGCGAGTCGGAGCTAATGTCCTCAAAACTCAGCAAATTATTTGTCAACGAGTCCAGAATGACGATACGAACTCAACGGTATATCTGGAATTGGATTCCGATGAGCCGAACTCAAAATGACCCGTTGACTCAGAAAGTGGGACCCGCTTTACACCGAAATGCGTGCCAGGGCCAACGTTCTCCAAATCAAACAAACTTTATATGAAAACATGCCAGAACGACGCCACGAGTCTACTGGTGGTGTCGGAAATTGAATCCGGAGTCCCGAGTTCAAAAATAGAATTTTACAAGTGCAACACTAAGAATTCGAACGGCCAACTTTGGCGTCGAATTCGACCGACCTAACAAGCTCAAACTGAAATGAAATCTAAAGGGGACAGGAAGAGGGTTATACCAGCTGTGCACCGGAACTGGTAGCGCACAAAACGGAGCTGCAACGACGAAGATACGAACCCGCGAAGTTGGCATCACAAAACTGTCCGAAAATAGTTCAAATTAAAACGTCAACTTGGTGGCCAGTTTTGAGGTATCAAACGACGAAATTAACGGTTCAAACTTGACAGAGGTGAAGAGGTATATACCGAGATTGAGACGGAGTAAGGAGTTCGTCGATCCAACGGTCGGATCTCTCGAAAAATACGTACGAAGTTGCTGTTTCGAGATGCGATTCTGAGTTCCGTTCCCGTGCGCGTCACGGCGGGAACCCGTACGAAACGCACGAAACGCCTAGGCGGCGCATCGGAGAAGTGGGCGGTGGTCACGGGAAGGCCGCCCAGGGGGTCGCCGGGGCTGTAAGGGCCGGTGGCCGTGCGGTGGCGCGCGACTGCGACGGCGGTGGCGCGGTGGTGCGCTGCCGCTGCTTCCCGCAGCAGCTGCTGCTGCTGTGCGGGCCATGCCCAGCAGGCCGAGCCTGGCCGAGCCACGCGGTGGCGCGGTGGTGGCCGTGGCGACGTCGAGCACGGCGGGGGTGGCCGTGGGTGTGTGTGTTGTGTGTGTACGTGAGGAGAGAAGGAGAGAGTTGAGAGTGTTTGTGTGTGTGTGTGTAATGATAAAAAAAGTGAGAGAGAGAAATATTTGAAAGGGAGAGAGAGTGGATGTCTGTCCATAAGGGGGGATTTGCTTGGCTGTGAGGGAATGGGGGGGAGGTGATGGTGTGTGTGTACTGTAAAGAGAGGGAAGGAGAGAGAGAGTGAGGTGATGGGTGAGAGGAGAGAGAGAGAGATATTTAGAGAGAGGGGGAGATATTTTAGAGAGAGAAAATGGAGAGAGGGGTGAGCTGGTGATGGGGGGGTATGAGTGTATATACATATGTATATATATACACATATACATATATACATATATAATATACAAGGGATAAAATGAGATTAAATAAGCAGAGAGAGAGAGAGAGATAATAATATAAAATAAAATAATTATATTTTCGAGTAGGCAAAAATGGGAAAACACCAGTGGGGTGTATGGACAGTCATGACAGGGCCCACACTAAACTGGGTTGGGCGTTGGGCCAAGTTTGGACAAGTTCGGGACCAATATTTAATTAAAAATAATAAATTTAAATCAATTAATTCATGGATGAATTGGGGGCACAAGAGAGATCAATTTGATAGCGTGCAAGTGGCACGTGCATAGTAGGCTCAAAACAGGCCAGGGCCATATATTGGGTCGACTGGATTGGACCAATGTCGGGCCCGAAAATTAAGTTGGAAATTAAATCACGAATTACGGCAGACGATAAATTGGTCTAAATTGACCCGAAGTTGCGCGAATTAATTGGAGCACAAGGGAACAAGTTCGAGTGGGACACGAAATATCACTGTGAAGATAATCTCGTCTACTACAAACTCCAAGAAGGAAGTTTCCAGAGACTGGCATCCCTGATGCTCTAGAAATCCAAGTCACGGTAAAGAGCATTAAATCAAAATTAATCAAATCGAAATTAATTATATAGAAATGAATTATTGAAAATAATTCATTAGAAAATTTGAAAAATAATTCGGAAATTTCAGGGGGCTTACATATATTAATCATAAAGAAAATTCATTTCCTCCTCATGTCGACGTTGGACCCTATGCTCAAAGGTTTCTAACATCTTCTCCTTATCTTCTACCTGTAGCCTCATCATCACAAGCTTGTGTAGCTTATAGACGTAACGAAGAATCTTATTTTGTGATCCCGTCTAATAAGAAAAACAAGTGCCAAATTGTGTTTGGCTTGGCTAGAAATATCCCTGTTACTCAGAAAGATGATCTCATAGAGAAAGATAAAGGAAAAATCCGAATTGATAAATATAGTCAACAATCTCTTAAGATTATTCAGAATATGGGATATGATTTGAAAACTATGCTAGGTCTCAATCAAGGCAAAGGTAGACGGTTACCATTATGTGGTGATCCATTTTACCAGAAAACTCGTCATGGGTTGGGATACGATCCATCCCACATATTTAATGAAGATATACGAGAAGAATTTTCTTCCAGTTCTTCATAATCCTCAGATTCTGAAAAAATCTAGTTCATCGAATCTGATACATCCCACATGTACAAAGAAAATATGGAAGAAGAATTTTCTTCCAGCTTTTTACAATCCTCAGATTCTGGAGGTAACTATTATGTTGAATCTGAGTGCGTCTTCTCAGTCAACATGGTTCAAACCGATGGTGGATCTAAGCCATTTGAAAATGACCCTTGGACACAACAAATAGACACTCAATGGGAGCTTCGTTTTGAATAGCGACAGCCACCTACAGAAGATAAAATTGTCCAGATTGACGTTGGAGACGGAACTACATCTAAGCCAATATTCATCAGTAAAAACCTTTCTGAAGATGAAAAGGAAGAGTTGATAAAGCTGATTAAAGAATATATTGATATCTGTGCATGGAGTTATGAAGATATGCTAGGTTTGGATTCCAAAGTAGCTACTCATAAACTCAATATTCTTTCTAATGCCAAGCCTGTAAAACAATAGCAAAAGCATTTTCGACCAAACATGATGGATACAATCGAAGCAGAAGTCAAAAAGCTGATTATATGTGGCTTTGTTCGTGAAGAACAACACCCAGACTGGGTTGCCAATATTGTACCTGTCATGAAGAAGAATCAAAAAGTCTGAGTTTGCATAGATTTTTGCGATCTTAATACAGCTTGTCCAAAAGATGAATTTCTACTTTCGATTACCGATGTCATGATAGACAATACATGTAGTTTTGAACGCATGTCTTTCATGGACGGATTTTTAGGATACAACCAAATTAAGATGCATCCAGAAGATGAAAAGCATACCGCTTTCCGTACCCCCTTGGAGTTTATTGCTATACGGTTATGCCATTTGGTCTGAAAAATGCCGGTGCTACGTATCAACGGGCCATGAGTAATATCTTTCAAGAACATCTACCGAAAATAGTTGAATATTATGTGGATGATATCGCTGTCAAAAGTCGATTAAAAGATGATCACATTCAAGACTTGAAGACAGTATTTGAGTTGATGCGTCAACATCAACTGATGATGAATCCCACTAAGTCTTTCTTAGGGGTTTCCAGCGGCAAGTTTCAGGGATTTGTCATCACTTCTCAAGGAATAAATGTTGATCCTGATAAAATTAAAGCAATTCTTGAAATGCTTCCTCTACGCAATCTGAAAGAACTTCGTGGCTTTCAAGGTCGCATTGCTTATATCAGGAGATTTATATCCAATCTTTCTGGGAGATGTCAATCTTTCTCTCGTCTATTAAAGAAAGGTGTATCATTTGTTTGGGATGAAGCATATCAAAAAGCCTTCAATGACATCAAACAGTATCTCACAAATCCACCTGTTCTGGTACCTCCAGTAGTAGGAAGACCATTTTTGCTATATGTTCGAGCCTTAGATCATTCTCTTGGTGCTCTTCTTGCACAAAAAAGTGATAAGGGTCATGAACAGGCAATTTATTATCTTAGCCGAATGATGGTTGGAGCTGAACACAGGTATACTCCTGTGGAGAAAGAATGTCTGGCTTTGGTTTTTGCTGTTCATAAGACACAACATTATGTGTCAGGACAAACTATTCATGTCATATCCAGAATAAATCATATTCGGGTATTGATGAGAAAGCCGAGTATTCTTAACTCTAGGTTAGCTACTTGGGCTATGTTGCTTACCCCTTATGATATGGTCTATGTACCTCAAAAATCAGTGAAGGGTCAAGCATTAGCTGATTTCTTAGCAGCTCACCCTATACCTGAAACCTCTAAGCTATATGAGGACATTCCAGATGAAGTCGTAGATTGCAACATGATTTTGAGGGATGACATTTGGCAACTATATTTTGATGGAGCTTCGTGGGTTGGACCTAAAGACAATATTGTCTCCGGAGTAGGCATCGTCTTAGTCTATCCTGATAAAATGGTCATATACCATACTTATTCTCTTAATGAACCATGTTCCAATAATATGACAGAATATAATGCTCTACTAATTGGTCTCCAAGTAGCAAAACAATTGGACATCGAGTTCCTGGAAGCTTATGGAGACCCTCAATTGATTGTTAATCAAGTCAGAGGGACATATGAAGTCAGGAATCCTGACCTCATTCCCTATCATCAAGTGGTAATCGAATTGGTCCTTTCATTCAAAGGATTCTTCATTAAATTCGTACAACGTTCTCAAAATTTGGAAGCTGATGCTCTTGCTAGTTTAGCTACAGACTTAGCTGTTCCAATCAGAAGACAAAACACCATTACTTTGTTGGATAGAGATCTATTCTATGTCAAAAATAATTTGCATATCGAACAAAGTTATACTATAAAATCAAATTCCCAGCAAAGGGATTGGAGAAGTCCATTTATTGATTATGCGGTCCATGGGATTTTACATGAAGATCCAAAAGAAGCTGCATCAATCAAGAGACGATCATTTCGATTCTACTACGATTCTTCTTTACATATGTTATATCGTCGTTGTTATGATGGACTTTTGCTGCATTATCTCTCTGAGAGTGAAGCTAAGCAAACACTCCGTGAAGCACATGATAGTTTCTGCGGTGCTCATCAACCAGGTCCGAAATTACCGGATCGTATTCGAAGAATGGGGTATTATTGGCCTTCCATGATAGCAGATGCTGTGGATTATGCCAGACGATGTAAAGCGTGTCAGATTCATGCTGATTTTATTCACCAACCTTCTGAATTCTTACATCCCACAGCAGCTTCTTGGCCCTTCGAAGCTTGGGGCATAGATATTATCGGTCTGATTAATCCTCCTTCTATCAAAGGACATCAGTTTATCCTGGCCATAACGGATTATTTCTCTAAATGGGCAGAAGCGGTTCCCCCTGTTGAAGTGAAAACTTCTAATGTGGTTAGCTTCATTAAACACAATATAATTTATCATTTTAGGATTTCTCGAAGGATAATTCATGATAATGGACCCCAATTTGTCAGTCAGGCATTTTATAGGTTTTGTGATAAGAATCGGATCCAAAATCTAGCTTCTACAGCTTATAATCCAGCTGCTAATGGTTTGGACGAAGCTTTCAATAAGACAATTATTAAACTTCTCAAAAAGTTTGTCTCTTCTAATAAACGTGATTGAAATAAGAAACTTGGAGAATGTTTATGGGTTTACCGAACGACAGTCCGAACTCCTACTGGTTTTACACCATTCTTACTGGTTTATGGATGTGAGGCTATTCTTCCACTAGAAATTCAGATTCCATCTCTTAGAATAGCCATTGCTAATAAACTAACCTCATAGAATAATGATCGCTTACGGCTCCAAGAACTTGAAGGATTGGACGAGAAGCATCTTCAAGCACAACAGCACATTGAGCTATATCAAGCCCGCATATCTCGAGCTTTCAATCGTAAAGTTAAAAAGAGGGTATTCAAAGTCGGTGAGCTAGTTCTAGCTGTCCGAAGACCGATGGTGATGACTCTTAAGAGCAAAGGGAAATTCCAAGCAAAGTGGGAACGTCCTTATGTAGTCGAGACAATATTCTCTAATGGTGCCTATAGGTTGTCTAAACCTAATGGAGATTTGCTCATGATGCCAATTAATGGCAAATTTTTGAAGAAATACTATGTTTGAATTTCTTCTTTATTCCCCAGCTACCAAGGTTTGGTTAAGCTGATTATTTGTTCTCCTAAAAGAGAATTTTGATCTTCTGTCTTACCAGCTGATTAAAAAAGAAGAAGATTCATTATTTATCATGTCTTCATGACCTCTGAATAAATATTAAGTCTACTTCTTTTTCTTATCTATCATGTCCATATGGCCTCTGAATAGATATTAATCTTTTTTTTTGAGTTATTACAATCTATCACGTTCACATTACCTCTGATAGTATTGTATACTCTAAAAAGAAAACAAGATTCATTATCTATCATGTCAACATTACCTCTGGATAAATATAAATTATCGAGTTTAGAAGACTTGTCACGTTCATATTACCTCTGATAAGTATTTTCTATCTCATACCTATTGTTTAAATTCAAAATAAATAATATGGTCACAAAACAAATATTTCATTCATTTCTTGAAAATATTACAGAATGAAAGAGACAGAAGAATACAAAATTCTGTATTAAATGCAAAAATGTCTAAGGCGGAGCAGATACATCTTCGAGTAGTTTTTGCAGCTCCGCCAAACGCTTTTCACGAGAGCTTACTACAGTTTTAGTAGCTATAGATCGTCGAGCTTGGGAGTACAAGATGAGAAAGTTCGGCAAAAGTAACTATCATCTTATCCTTGGCTTCATCAAGGATTTTGATGGTAGCTTCAGTACCGAAGACTTGCTCCTCCAAGATCGAGCTCTGTGTCAAGTGTTTGTCTCGAGCTGCGACCAACTGCTCCCTCTCCGCCTTCAGGCGAGCCAATTCTGCCTCAACTTCACGAATTCTATCATTCTGTTGATGAATTCTCATGTTTGAAGTTTCATAGGCTTCTCTGTGAGTATCAGCTAAGGTTTAGCTTTAGCCAAAAAAGCTCTTTCTTTGGCAACTTTGTTATTATATTCCTGGAGAGATTCTTTAAAGGTAGTCTCCCGAGTGATGTATTCAACAGATAAAGCATCATACTCGGTTTGGATGAGACTTTCAAGGGTTTCACTTGACAGCCTTAGATATTCTTTGATAGGCTGTTCAAGTCCCTCTACGACCTTCTCCAGCGCCGCTGCTCTCTTAGCATCATTAAACAAAGCGACGTTCCCAATGGTGGGAGCAATCGCACCCTTCAAGCTCTCATAATTTAGGCCCTTCATCAGGACCATCTTTATCAGAGCCGCCAGGGTTTTGTAGAAAGCTTCGGTATGGATCTCAACTAAGAGATTCATTTCTGTATTCGAGCTTGGTGTGGCGGCAAGCTCTACTAGATCCCTTATCTAAAGACTAGGAGCAGAAGTTGTTGCTTTAGTAGCAGGCTAAGATGAAGTCAAAGTTGTCGTTGCTACCAAAGCTAATTGATTCACAGGAGCTTCAGAGATAATGTCTTCAGCATGGATTATTTCTCCAGCCATTTCTGGAGCTGAAACTACTTGAGTTTCGGTGGCGGTGATTGTTGTGGGAGGAATGGTAATCATTGTAACTGACTCCGGTTCAGACACTGTCTTCTCAGAAACTTGTGCTGGATCAGTAGCAATAACGGAGGATGCTATTACAACGTCTCTAGCTTCAATTGGTGAATTGACCATATCTTCATCACCTTCATTAGCTACCGGCTCTTCAAGCTCTGGAAGTACTTCAGTTGCAGTGGGTTCTTCTACAACTATTTTTTCATTGAAGGCTGTTTCTTCTGCAGCAGCTACTTCTTCATCTGCAGTTGGTTCTTCTGCAGTTTGTTCTTTTTCTCCGCCCTCAGCAAGAGAAGGCAATTCTTGCTGGGCCTTTACTTCAGGCTCTTGTTGTACTTCTATGGATAGAGAGTCTTCTTTTGAAGAAGAACTCTTTTTCTCAGACTCTATGTTCTCTTCTTGGATAATCTCTCTCGAGGAGGAGTAGCAACAGGCTTTGCTGCAACGATGACGCCTACAAAATTAAGCAAAATAAGTTAATATACAAAATCAAAATACATAATTTTGTATAGATTTTGTGTAAATTATATTTACCTGGAGTAGGTGCTGGACGTTTCAAGAGCGAGTCGTAATCCTGATCCCAATCATCATCATCGAAGGCAAGAGCCGGTTCATCTGATGGGATGGGCCCTGGATCATTAGCACGAGTTGTGGCAGTGTCCTCAATAGTTTGCACCTTCTGGGGAGAAGTCAGATGGACAGAAGTGCTGAGGCGTCCAGGAGATAGGAGCCCCATAGCTTCTGTTGATGCTGCGGGCTGAGATGCTGAAGACCCTTCTCCAGGATGAACTGAAGAAGATACAATGTTTTGAGGCTCCTCGACAGGAGTTTCGCTCTCTGGAGTAGCGGCTCTCTGTCTGGAAGGCCCTTTAACAGTGACCTTATTCTTCTTTTCCTGGAGGGTAACAGCTGTGTTTGATTTCCGCTTCCGGGTTTTAGAGATGATAATTGGTCCCGCAGTCGGTTCCCCAGCTCCCGTAGGGATCACTTCCAGATATTCATCTGGAACAACAACATCATCGGGTATGTCTGAAGGAACCCTGACTGGTTTTTCGACATTTCCTTCTTTAGCCCATCGGAGACTCCCCTTCATATTGTAATCATTCGCGAAGGAGCAAATGGATGCATAAAAGCGAGCATATGTATGAAGCATTCGTAGTTCGGTTGTACTTATAGCAGTTGATATCCGAAATTTAGCACCGGTACATGCAGTACTAAAGTACCTCTATGCTCTTGCACCATCGATTAACTTTCCATAATAGTAGAAGTTGGTAGAGGAATTACCAACGTGAAGTTGGTCATATCCAAACTGACGAGCGAACCGACTGGGTAGGTTCGGTTCGAACGCACACTTGTCTTCATTCCTATACATCAGATGGGAGGGTCTGATGCACATTAGATATTTAAAAACTGGCGCAGGTAATGAAGTCCTCCCTTCACCTATATCTTTAAATTGCCTCCCGATACAGTCAGCTGGGACTGGTGGTCTTGTACAGAAAAAATTCCACTCGTGGGAATAGTTGAGTATTGCAGGGTGTCTGCTACTGAAGTTGCAGTCCATATGGCTTTATTAAACTTTTGGAGGAATACCTCTGTATCATCCCCAGGGCCTGGCGGCAACAAAATACAGTTGTGATACAATAACCAGCCCATCAGATAAGTGTAGGGCATCTCCACCCTAGGAAAATCTCTTCGGTGAGGAGCATTGTTGATCAGTTCATCACCGAATGCTCGCAAACCTGCATTTATTCGGCACACCATTGCTGATAACAGGTTGATCCTTACTTTGAATACCAAACGTACTGCTGGCCATAGTACGTTTCGGTAGATCCTGTCAGCTGTGCCAATCCCTGGCATGACCCATCTCCGCAGCCATAGAGAAAGAAACTTGGATGGCCAGCAAGGCTTCTTTGGAGAGCTTTCGGCTGTCGTGTCTCAGTAAGCTCAATGCTTCGGTCCCAGAGGGAATTCTCCAGCCTTGGTGGCCAAATATTTATCTGGAAACTTATAGGTGGCCATCCAAGTGTTAATTGAATCAGCAGGGATGATCGAACAAGGGTTGATAGGCTGAGCCTTGTTATCTTGAAATTTCTCTTTATCATCCTTGGATATTCTATTCTTATGGTAGAATAGATATGTCGTCCATTTGTTGGTGTAGGCCAAATGTGATCCACTTTCATATATAGTGGTGCAAGTCAGATAGTGCACATCAATTCTTGGTAGACCTCCACCAACTGAGGATTTTTCTCCCTGATTTCTGCTAGTTCCCGGTTGGAGGAAACATATTCTTCATACGGAGCTTCACCCATTGACAGCTTGGAGATAAACTGCATCTCATGCAGTACAAAGCCCATCTCACCTATCGAAGTTGTAAAAGTTCCTGTAGAATTGATATACAACTCCATTAAAGCCAAGAACAGGTTGTTCATTGGTATACCCTGACTAGTAGAGGCTACAGCTTCATATAACACAATGGCTTGCAGCTCTGTTTTGAAGTTCTTCATGATCCAGGTACTAAGCTGAATCCAGTTCTGGTTATGAGGTGTCATCCACCCTGGCAGCCTAGGGTTGGCCTGGGGATATAATACCGAAGCCTTCATAAGCTTGTTTACGAACATGGGGATCTGCACTGGTTGAATCAAAGCTGAATCTTCGCTCGGTGTGAATCCAGGCAGTAGACCAGCGAAAGGAATGATATATTGTGGTGACTCCAGATATTACATCAGATTTTGTCCAAAACCCCTGCGAAGTCAGTCTAGTGATCGCGGACGGGGATGTGGAGGACATCGTGGTGGTAGAGAAGGATATACTGGTAGAAGGGCAAATTATTTTGGAGGACACAAAGCACATCTGGCGGAGGAAGGGGGAGAAAATCAACTGGCAGAAATAACCCCGCTTGAGTGGGAGTTCCTTACGAAGTTGCGAGGCATGAAGCTGGGTTCGGCCGACAGTCATGTCACTCCTAGGACATCATCTACCTCGGGGGATCACATCACTTGCTTTGCCCAACCCAGCACAGGTATACCTGCACGTGCTCTTGTATCTGTCCATCAGTCAGGTTGGATTATGGACTCTGGGACATCTCGCCATGTCATGGGGTCCCGTGGTGAGTTTCAGGACTATACTCACCTACCGTTGTCGGAGAGTATTCAGACTGCTGATGGTACCTCCAGACCTGTAATGGGTAAAGGCACTGTCGCATGTACCCCTTCCCTTACTCTCAACAATGTCTTACATGTTCCTTCTTTTCTTGTCAATCTTATATCTATTAGTGCCATTATCCTTAATCTAAACTGTATTGTTTCCTTTGACATTCCTAAGGTAACTTTTCAGGAGAAGGGGACAGGGCGGCGACTAGGGACTGGCATATGGCATAAGGGGCTATGGTACTTGGACGTGACCGGACTGAACAAAGCATTGGCATTTCTAGTAGCAGACGCACAACCGGACGCTTCCCGTAGCAGTGTAGAAGACAAATTGCTCCTCCATCACCAGTGTGTCGAGAATTCTTCCTTTAAAGTTATTAGTCGAATGTATCCGTCCTTATATCAAAGGGCTAATAAAGAGAAGTTATTTTTTAATGCTTGTGAGTTGGAAAAACATACCAGAAGCTCGTATGTAAGCTCCGAAAATAAAAGTTTAGCTGTATTTGACATGATACATTCGGACGTATGGGGCCCTTGTCCTACAACCGGTATTAACGGTTTTCGATGGTTCATCACTTTTATTGATTGTTATACTCGCGTGACTTGGGTCTACCTTATGAAGAATAAAAGTGACGTCTTTGAGGCATTTCGAGATTTTCATCGTCGGGTAGAAACATAATATGGTACTAAAATTAAGTGCTTACGGTCTGACAATGGGATGGAGTATACTAATAAGAAGGTCGCTGAGTATTTATCCACTCATGGAATATTACACCAAACTTCATGTTCCTATACACCGGCGTAAACTGGTACGGCCGAATGGAAGAACATACACCTGCTGGAGGTCGCACGGATGATGATGCTGGCTATGAATGTCCCAAAACACTTATGGGGACAAGCTGTCTTGACGGCCTCTTATCTCATCAACAGAATACCATCTCAGGTATTGGACTGGAAGACACCGTTGGAAATGCTTACTGGCGTAACCACTTACACAGTTCCACCAAAAGTATTTGGGTGTGTGTGTTTTGTCCAAGATATAGGCCGGGAGTTGGTAAACTGGATCCTAGAGCGGTTAAATGTGTCTTTGTTGGGTACACAGCGACTCAGAAGGGATATACATGTTGGAGACCGATTGAGCGGAAACTGTTTGTAAGCATGGACGTTACATTCCAAGAACTGGAACCATACTATGGTTTAGATGAAGGTTCAGAGTTTGGTGACACACCTAACACGGAGGGTGTTAGACGTGAGGGGGAGAGAATAAGTCCAAACGTGGTAGTCGGATCTGTCCCGGGCCCGGTCGTGGAGAACTGGACGAAAGGGGAAGATAGCAGTGACTCCGATGAAGAAGACAATACATATGTTACGCAGAAGGAGACATATGTTACGCAGGGGGAGAATCAGTGCCTACTGTACCAAGTCTAGTGCCTACCATACCAAGTCCCTCGTCTACTCCTGTCCCGGCTCTTGAAGATGTTGCCCCCGCACTGAATCACTCTGATTCCGATGCGAATCTCTCTGACTCTGATGGTATGTCCTCTCCACCACTTATTGCTCCTTTAAGGAGATTTTCTCGCATCAATACGGGTAAGGCTCCTCGTCGTTATGATGATTATGAACATGACATTGCCAACTTCTTGTCTTATTCTAACATTTCTCCAAATTATCGAGCCTTCATTGCATCGTTAGACTCTACTTCTTTGCCCAAGTGTTGGCAGGAAGCAAAGAAAAATTCAAGGTGGAAAGCTGCAATGATGGAAGAACTTGGGACACTAGAAAAAAATAAGACATGGAAGCTGGTTCCATTACCCAAAGAAAAAAAAGCTATGGGATACAAATGGGTGTACACAGTAAAGGAGACGCCAGAAAGAAAAGTAGAGCGGTACAAGGCGAGGTTGGTTGCAAAAGGATACACACAATCATATGGCATTGACTATGATGAGACGTTTGTCACAGTAGCAAAAATGAGCACGGTAAGAACTCTGGTCTCCATTACAGCAAACTATGGGTGGAAGCTATACCAGTTAGATGTGAAAAATGCCTTTCTCCATGGGGACCTGCAAGAAGAAGTATACATAGAACCCCCGCCAGGGTGCTATGCGACAGAATCAGACGGAGGGACGTCGCATGGTAAAGTGTGTAAACTAAAGAAGTCACTATACAGACTCAAGCAATCTCCTTAAACCTGGTTTGACAGATTCAGAAAGGCTGTTACAGGCATGGGGTACCATCAAACAAATGCAGATCATACGGTATTTCTCCAGCATACAAGAGGCCACATTACTATACTTGCTGTATATGTGGATGATATAATAATCACTGGTGATGATGAAGTTGAGATTACTAAGCTGAAGTCAAAACTCGCGAAGGAGTTTGAGGTGAAGGATTTTAGAGCGATGAGATATTTTCTGGATATGAGGTGTGTGACGGCGCGGGAGGCCGGCGACCGCCACCCGTGCCGCCCTCTCTGTCCGGCCGAGCCCCTGTGGCCGCGGCTCCCTCCGCCGCAGTCAGCCCGGCGATCCCCCGCCGGCAGAACCCCGACCCCGCTGCGCTGTCCGCGCCCCGCCGCGTCAGCGTGCTCCGCTGCGCTCTCCAGCGCCCTTTCCCGCGGTCCTTGCTGTCCCCGCCAGCGTTCCCGCTGTCCGTGGGCTCTCGTCGCTGTTCGGAACTTCGACCTGCTGCCGACTTAGTTCGGATTTCTTTCCCGAGATTTTTCCCGCGGCTCCCCACCAACGGAAACTGGTAATTTCTGGATAGTCACAGTAGTTCATCCCCGTAGAGTCGATGATGATAGATCGGTCCCCCGGTTCCCTCTCGGGAATCCGGTTAGCTGCGTTATATATTTTTGTTTAGCTGCGTTAGATTAATTTCCTGTGTTTTACTTGCTGGGTTGGTGTGATTTGGATGGATTATGGATTCCCGGATATTTCGGGAATTATTCGGTGGTGTTGGAATTATTTCTGTGGTGTTGGAAATCATTTTGGTGGATATTTCTGTGGATTATTTTGGGTTGGAAAATATTTGCAGGAGTTTGTTGGCGCACTTCCCAGTTCTTGGGTTTGTCCCGAAATAGAGGAAGTGCTGCCCAAATTTTTACAAAACTATATTTATATTGATTTCAAAATTGGCTTTCGAAAATGAATTTCTAAACTGATTTTTCGGGCGACGACCGTACCGGTCTGTGGGCCCCGGCGAAATGTAAACGCACCGGTCCGACCGGACGTTGTGGTATTAGCCGAATTTTGAGGAATGGACCGAGTCTGAGACTCTTAGCTTTCTTTTTAATTATTTTAATTAATATCTAGGCTATTTATTATAGTTATTTAATTTCTGCACTTTATTTATTAATTAAGTCATTTTCGCTTAATTGATGTAAAAAAAAATTGTACAGGGCATAAGCCCACCCTAGGACCATTAGCTGTGCCAATGTATTGTGTAGCATAGTTTTATTTTATTTTTATTTTTCTGGTGGATGTGGAATTTGGGTGGTTTTTGATTAGTCGTATAATCGTAAATTAGAGCGCGAATTACTAATTAATTACGAATTTAGTTAAAATGAATAGAATAATATCAAATAACTAGTTCACGGTTTATCACTAAAAGAAATTATATTTTTATAGATATTACAACACACAAAGTTTTCCAAAGTTAATCGGTTCTCGTTATTATTTCCAAATAATCAATTAATCGGTTTAATCAATGCACGTAGTTGGCGACGTAAACGATAGCTGTAGCTTAATAACAACTAAAACCTGACTAGGACTTGCTACTAGAGATTGCAACTAGCACACTTAGCTTGGTTATACAACGAATCTGAGTTAAATTCTCAATCGTAGGGTTTCGAGGACTGTATTAGCATCACCCCGGAATCAACAAACGAATCCAGTTAATAAAACAAAGGCAAGTACATTTATGTTGATTACAATTATTTAATAATCACTTCACTGCAATTTTAAACCACTGTTCATACACGAACTCCTTCGGGAGTATTGACTGTACTGTTGGGGATTGGGGGAGTAGAGTAATGTTTATGACCACATCCAAATTACTGTAACTGACTACTGTAACTGACTGTATTAGCTTTCCCCTCTTCACACGGGGACAAGCCATACCGTATCGCTAGATACTACTGTAACCCAAGCCGGTCATATATATTGCCTATTCATATCACTATACTGTATTATTTTAAAAACTGTTCATCTTCAAACTGTTTAAAAGTGCATGATTTTATTGTTAAATTAATTGTCAAGATTAGCATGAATTGTACTTTGCTTCCTCCTGACTGGAGACCCAACATTTTAGGTATCACTGATGAGGCTTTGTTCCGTGATCCCAACTAGAGGATGATGATCTCGAGACTGATGAGCTGGTTGCCTAGATTTTTCTTCTTCTTTATAATTCATGATGTTTGTGGAAAGCAATGTACTTCAGATGTATGTTTCATTTTATTGTAAAAAGTTTTAAACTATTCAAATTATTAAAGTTGTGGCAATTAGACTGTGTTGTTTTATTTACCTGCATGAGTGATACAGCTTACTGCCGCCGTCTCAACAACGGTGCAGGCTGGGCATGATCCGATTCGACCCAAGAAATTGGGACCGGGTCGTGACATATTGTGAAACCCATTATTTTATTATTAATTATTTAATAGTGTTTTATTAGTATTTCGAAAATTATTATTATATTAAATAATTTTGGGTGAAAAAGAATTTCGAAAAATATTAATAAACTTGGATTTTTGATTTTCGGATCCAGACCCGAGTCCGAGCCCAGACCCAGGCCCGAGCCCTATTTCCTTCTTAATCTGATTTTGACTTGGTTATTAATTAAAAAATAATAATAATAATAAATTTGGGCTGGTCCCGAAGGACCAGCAGTGGTGTGGGGACTCATTCTCCCAACCCATTAACTCCCCAACTCTCCATCTCCCTCTATTTACTCAAACCCCTCATTTCCGTAACTCCCCAAATTCACTCCTACTCTACCACACGTTCCTAACATTAATGCTCACCACTCTCTAATAATAACCCCACTACTTTCCCCCACTCTCTCCCGTACACACAACTCCCTAACAGAGAAAGAAATTCTCAACTTCACCTCTCTTCACTCTCAATTCTCTCTCTCTCTCCCCCTCACTGTCTCTGGAGAAACCAACACTCTCTCCCTCACCATTTCTCTCATCACAAATCTCAAATCCCTTATATCTCTCTCTCTCCCTCTGTTCTCTTCTCCACCTCTGTGGAGAAACCCACCCGATCTCAAGCCCTAGCCCCTACCCGAGTTTCCGGCGAGCTTCCCCCGCCACCGCGGATTCTCCCCGGCGAGGATGCCGAGCCGACCGCCTCCCCGCCGGTGCGCGAGCTCCCCGCGGCCGACCCCCTCCGCGGCTCCTCCGCGTTCTGTCGACGCCACAGCGCCGACCCCCGGCCGACAGCGTGCCCCGCGCCCCTTCGCGGCCATCCCGACCGCCCGCAGCGGCGGTGCTCCTCCCCGAGCCCGCGCCTCCCGCGAGCGCTACCGTCCGTGGCCGACGCCTCCGCACCGCCACGACCCCCTCTGCGGCCAGCCGCCGCCGTCCCGAGGCCGGCGACCGCCTCCCGCGCCGCCCTCTCTGTCCGACCGAGCCCCTGTGGCCGCGGCTCCCTCCGCCGCAGTCAGCCCGGCGATCCCCCGCCGGCAGAACCCTGACCCCGCTGCGCTGTCCGCGTCCCGCCGCGTCAGCGTGCTCCGCTGCGCTGTCCAGCGCCCTTTCCCGCGGTCCTTGCTGTCCCCGCCAGCGTTCCCGCTGTCCGTGGACTCTCGTCGCTGTTCGAAACTTCGACCTGCTGCCGACTTAGTTCGGATTTCTTTCTCGAGATTTTTCCCGCGGCTCCCCGCCAACGGAAACTGGTAATTTCTGGATAGTCACAGTAGTTCGTCTCCGTAGAGTCGATGATGATAGATCGGTCCCCCGGTTCCCTCTCGGGAATCCGGTTAGCTGCGTTATATATTTTCGTTTAGCTGCGTTAGATTAATTTCCTGTGTTTTACTTGCTGGGTTGGTGTGATTTGGATGGATTATGGATTCCCGGATATTTCGGGAATTATTCGGTGGTGTTGGAATTATTTCTGTGGTGTTGGAAATCATTTTGGTGGATATTTTTGTGGATTATTTTGGGTTGGAAAATATTTGCAGGAGTTTGTTGGCGCACTTCCCAGTTCTTGGGTTTGTCCCGAAATAGAGGAAGTGCTGCCCAAATTTTTACAAAACTATATTTATATTGATTTCAAAATTGGCTTTCGAAAATGAATTTCTAAACTGATTTTTCGGGCGACGACCGTACCGGTCTGTGGGCCCCGGCGAAATGCAAACGCACCGGTCTGACCGGACGTTGTGGTATTAGCCGAATTTTGAGGAATGGACCGAGTCTGAGACTCTTAGCTTTCTTTTTAATTATTTTAATTAATATCTAGGCTATTTATTATAGTTATTTAATTTTTGCACTTTATTTATTAATTAAGTCATTTTCGTTTAATTGATGTAAAAGAAAATTATACAGGGCATAAGCCCACCCTAGGACCATTAGCTGTGCCAATGTATTGTGTAGCATAGTTTTATTTTATTTTTATTTTTCTGGTGGATGTGGAATTTGGGTGGTTTTTGATTAGTCGCATAATCGTAAATTAGAGCACGAATTACTAATTAATTACGAATTTAGTTAAAATGAATAGAATAATATCAAATAACTAGTTCACGGTTTATCACTAAAAGAAATTATATTTTTATAGATATTACAAAACACAAAGTTTTCCAAAGTTAATCGGTTCTCGTTATTATTTCCAAATAATCAATTAATCGGTTTAATCAACGCACGTAGTTGGCGACGTAAACGATAGATGTAGCTTAATAACAACTAAAACCTGACTATGACTTGCTACTAGAGATTGCAACTAGCACACTTAGCTTGGTTATACAACGAATCTGAGTTAAATTCTCAATTGTAGGGTTTCGAGGACTGTATTAGCATCACCCCGGAATCAACAAACGAATCCAGTCAATAAAACAAAGGCAAGTACATTTATGTTGATTACAATTATTTAATAATCACTTCACTGCAATTTTAAACCACTGTTCATACACGAACTCCTTCGGGAGTATTGACTGTACTGTTGGGGATTGGGGGAGTAGAGTAATGTTTATGACCACATCCAAATTACTGTAACTGACTACTGTAACTGACTGTATTAGCTTTCCCCTCTTCACACGGGGACAAGCCATACCGTATCGTTAGATACTACTGTAACCCAAGCCGGTCATATACATTGCCTATTCACATCACTATAGTGTATTATTTTAAAAACTGTTCATCTTCAAACTGTTTAAAAGTGCATGATTTTATTGTTAAATTAATTGTCAAGATTAGCATGAATTGTACTTTGCTCCCTCCTGACTGGAGACCCAACATTTTAGGTATCACTGATGAGGCTTTGTTCCGTGATCCCAACTAGAGGATGATGATCTCGAGACTGATGAGCTGGTTGCCTAGATTTTTTTTCTTCTTTATAATTCATGATGTTTGTGGAAAGCAATGTACTTCAGATGTATGTTTCATTTTATTGTAAAAAGTTTTAAACTATTCAAATTATTAAAGTTGTGGTAATTAGACTGTGTTGTTTTATTTACCTGCATGAGTGATACAGCTTACTGCCGCCGTCTCAACAACGGTGCAGGCTGGGCATGATCCGGTTCGACCCAAGAAATTGGGACCGGGTCGTGACATGTTTTTAGTGGTGGCCCATGCAGGTCAGAACAACAACTTAGGAAAACATACCTAGAAATAATTAGAACACTAGAACATCTATTTGTCACAACATAGGACCGAAATATATTATAAATAAATATTTTTGTTTGATTATAGACTGGTAGGATACCTTGTTTATGTTTGCATCCTAAACCATCCAGAGAATGACCGTTGACCAAATCCTGCTGGCGATGAGGTGTCATCTCCGGATCATACCCCATCTCCTCTACCAAGCCCAGGGTCTTTTCCCTCGCGGCTGTTTGACCGTCCTCATAGTGCATCCAGTGTAGATTTTCCTACACTGGCGATTCCTACCTCATCTCAAACTGAATTGCATTTCCTTGGTGGAGTATTCATTTTTGTTGCTCCACCAGTACCAGCAAACACCTTCCAAATGGTTGCCCTATTTCAAGAAATCTTGGAGTTCCAGAAAGCTCAAGATGAAGCCCAGCAGGAACAGAAGAATATCACGAGAGAAGACATGAAGAACGTCATGATGTAGCCTTAGTTATCCCCAACCAAGTTAGAGCAGAACTTTTGTCCTAGGAAGGATACCCTTGAAACTAGAAGATATTTTGGGTCCCATCAAGTACTCTACTTTTCGGCAGCCTTGTCGTAAGAAGCTATGGGCTTGTAACTATTGCAAGAGGCCTGGTCATCAGACTGTTAGTTGCCGCAAGAGATTGGAACAATGTTTGGCATGTGAATCTGCTGAACATCGGGTAAAGGACTGTCCCTTATCTTTCCATCAAACCAGAGCTCATATCCCAGCAACACCTGTTAGGCCACAACCTAGGGACTCTCTTCCTATCCAGCAGACCTTGCCTCCTACAATAAGGCATGATGCAGACTCGGGGTTCATAGAAGACGAAGGACCAGATCAATGAAGGCTCTAGGATTTATTCAGAAAGGGACTTCACCTTAAGGAACACCTATCTTGTTTGTTCCCAAGAAGGATGGAACAACGGATGTGCATCGATTACCAGACACTAAAGAACAAGTACTTTCTGTCTGGATCGAGGATCTGTTTGATCTGGTTGTGTGGAGTTAGGGTGTTTCGAAGTTTGATTTAAGATCTGACTACCACCAAATCAGAGTCAGGAAAGAGGACATTTCTAAGACGGCGTTCAAACACCAAGTATGGGTAGTTTTCTGTGGTCAGGACGTTAGACTGACAAATGCTTCTGCTGTGTTCATGAATATCATGAACAGAGTTTTTCATGAGTATTTGAATTAGTTTATCTTTTCCATAGATAACATTCTGATATATTCGAAGACTGAAGAAGAGTATGAAGAACATCTGATGAAAATTCTGGAAACTTTGAAGAAAAAGAAGTTTTATGGTAAGCTATCTGAACGTAGGTGGATTTTTGGCCATGTTGTCAAGAGAAGAAATTTCGATGGAAGATAGCTGCTGATGAAGAGTGGTATACTCCAAGTTCAATTCGGAAGTTTCTTGAACTTGGCCGGCTACTATCAAAAGTTCGTGAAGGATTTTGCCAAGATTGCTGAGCCGATGGCGAAGCTCACTTGGAAGAATGAAGAGTTCATCTGAACGAAAGATTGCCAGGCGGCATTGAGGAGCTGAAGAAGAGACTTACCACTACACCAATCCTTGCGCTACCCGCAGGAACCGGTGGATTCTCAATTTACAGTAATGTCTCTGGAAAAGGACTGGGCTGCGTTCTTCAACAACATGGGAAAGTAATTGCTTACACATGTAAGCAACTACAGACTCATGGGAAGAATCATCCCACATCTAATTTGAATTGCTGCAATTATCTTTACTTTGAAGCTATGGAAGCATGATTTTATGGAAAGGGAGTGAAAATATGTACGGACTACCAAAGTCTGAAATATGTCTTCACTCAGGAAGGGCTGAATGTTAGACTAAGAAGATGGTTGAAGCAGATGAAGGATTTCGACATCAACCTGCAATACTATTCAGGTAAGGCTAATGTGGTCACTGATGCACTTGGTCGATACTGATGGCGAAGTTCTTAGCCAAGGAGTGGCACCTGCTAGAAGACATCGAGAAGTTTGGACTGAAGGTTATACTACCTGGAGATAGAAGGACGGAGCTGGATGCTGATTCAGTATTGATGAAGTTCGAGGCTGATGGACAAAAATCAAGAGGACGTAGTTTCAAAACGAGGCACTTTGCAGGCTTAGAGATCAAGTGTTGGCAAGAACACTTAAGGGTTTCTAAATTGATCAGCAGTGGAACTCTGAAGAATGGTGCGAGACTTTGCGTATCGGCTGACAAACGGAGGAACGAGTTGATGAAAGAAATACACTAGTCACAGTATTCCATATATTCAGGAGATGATAAGATGTATCGGAATATGCCTCCATTGATTGGTGTTATGGAATAAAGAAGGATAATTCCAGGTATGGGATTAGATGTGAATTTGTCAACATGAAGAATTTAGCAAGAGGACAACAAACTTGTTGAAGCCGCTGGACAATTCGAAGTGGAAGTAGAAGCATATGACAATGAACTTTGAGTAAGGATTGCCTTGTTCCTAAGGAGGGAAGAACACCAATTGGATTATAGAAAACCGACTGACTAAGTCAGCACACTTTCAAAGTTGGTTTATCCACTAAAGAAGTTGGCAGCATTGTACGAGAGGCACATTTACCGGATTCATGGAGTACAGCGGGACGAGCAATCAGAGAGGTAAATCCAGACGCTTGAAGATGTATTGAGATTTTGCGTCTCGGAATTTGGCATGTCTTGGGAAGACCAAATTGCATTTGGTGAAGTTTTCCTACCAGAGGAACAATCAGTTTTGACGGAGCTGGAATTTGAGGCCAGATACATCAGGCCATTTGAAGTTTAAGACGCGTTGGAAGTAGCGTACCAGTTAGTTCTACCAGCTAATCTTGAGAGTGCGCAACGTCTTCTACGTCACAGCTCAGATGCTACATTCCGGATCTGAGTCACATTTTGGATAATTCAGAGCTCATGTTTGGACTCAACCTTTCAGTGCCAGAGAAACCAGTTGCAAGCCTAGTCAGAGTTAAGAAGATCAGAATTAGAGTCATCATTTAAACTCTTATTCCTTATCTTTTCTTTCCCCGTTCTAAATTTGACCAATGCTGCTAAATTAGCCTAGTTTTGCAAGCTATCTTTTTGTCAAGCTTGATCATGACGGTATTTTATTGGGTGCACCCACTAATATATTGTCTAATCAGGACCGGTGCATGATGGTCTGATCAACCTCGTGTACTTTGGTTCGCTTTTGTATTCTTTCTGCATGGATGATATCATAAATAAAATTTTTTTCCCTCAACCGTCTCATCCATGACTGCCTTGGAAATCCTTATAGTTGGACCTGGGTTACGGGTGCAATACCTGTACCTATTTGTTTCTCCTACCTTGCCTTTTAAATTTTGAGGACGAAATTTTCTAAGGAGGGAAGATTGTGAAACCCATTATTTTATTATTAATTATTTAATAGTGTTTTATTAGTATTTTGAAAATTATTATTATATTAAATAATTTTGGGTGAAAAAGAATTTCGAAAAATATTAATAAACTTGGATTTTTGATTTTCGGATCCAGACCCGAGTCCGAGCCCAGACCCAGGCCCGAGCCCTATTTCCTTTTTAATCTGATTTTGACTTGGTTATTAATTAAAAAAATAATAATAATAATAAATTTGGGCTGGTCCCGAAGGACCAGCAGTGGTGTGGGGACTCATTCTCCCAACCCATCAACTCCCCAACTCTCCATCTCCCTCTATTTACTCAAACCCCTCATTTCCGTAACTCCCCAAATTCACTCCTGCTCTACCACACGTTCCTAACATTAATGCTCACCACTCTCTAATAATAACCCCACTACTTTCCCCCACTCTCTCCCGTACACACAACTCCCTAACAGAGAAAGAAATTCTCATCTTCACCTCTCTTCACTCTCAATTCTCTCTCTCTCTCCCCCTCACTGTCTCTGGAGAAACCAACACTCTCTCCCTCACCATTTCTCTCATCACAAATCTCAAATCCCTCATATCTCTCTCTCTCCCTCTGGTCTCTTCTCCACCTCTGTGGAGAAACCCACCCGATCTCAAGCCCTAGCCCCTACCCGAGTTTCCGGCGAGCTTCCCCTGCCACCGCGGATTCTCCCCGGCGAGGATGCCGAGCCGACCGCCTCTCCGCCGGTGCGCGAGCTCCCCGCGGCCGACCCCCTCCGCGGCTCCTCCGCGTTCTGTCGACGCCACAGCGCCGACCCCCGGCCGACAGCGAGCCCCGCGCCCCTTCGCGGCCATCCCGACCGCCCGCAGCGGCGGTGCTCCTCCCCGAGCCCGCGCCTCCCGCGAGCGCCACCGTCCGTGGCCGACGCCTCCGAACCGCCGTGACCCCCTCTGCGGCCAGCCGCCGCCGTCCCGAGGCCGGCGACCGCCTCCCGCGCCGCCCTCTCTGTCCGGCCGAGCCCCTGTGGCCGCGGCTCCTTCCGCCGCAGTCAGCCCGGCGATCCCCCGCCGGCAGAACCCCGACCCCGCTGCGCTGTCCGTGCCCCGCCGCGTCAGCGTGCTCCGCTGCGCTGTCCAGCGCCCTTTCCCGCGGTCCTTGCTGTCCCCGCCAGCGTTTCCGCTGTCCGTGGACTCTCGTCGCTGTTCGGAACTTCGACCTGCTGCCGACTTAGTTCGGATTTCTTTCCCGAGATTTTTCCCGCGGCTCCCCGCCAACGGAAACTGGTAATTTCTGGATAGTCACAGTAGTTCGTCCCCGTAGAGTCGATGATGATAGATCGGTCCCCCGGTTCCCTCTCGGGAATCCGGTTAGCTGCGTTATATATTTTCGTTTAGCTGCGTTAGATTAATTTCCTGTGTTTTACTTGCTGGGTTGGTGTGATTTGGATGGATTATGGATTTTCGGATATTTCGGGAATTATTCGGTGGTGTTGGAATTATTTCTATGGTGTTGGAAATCATTTTGGTGGATATTTCTGTGGATTATTTTGGGTTGGAAAATATTTGCAGGAGTTTGTTGGCGCACTTCCCAGTTCTTGGGTTTGTCCCGAAATAGAGGAAGTGCTGCCCAAATTTTTACAAAACTATATTTATATTGATTTCAAAATTGGCTTTCGAAAATGAATTTCTAAACTGATTTTTCGGGCGACGACCGTACCGGTCTGTGGGCCCCGACGAAATGCAAACGCACCGGTCCGACCGGACGTTGTGGTATTAGCCGAATTTTGAGGAATGGACCGAGTCTGAGACTCTTAGCTTTCTTTTTAATTATTTTAATTAATATCTAGGCTATTTATTATAGTTATTTAATTTCTGCAGTTTATTTATTAATTAAGTCATTTTCGCTTAATTGATGTAAAAGAAAATTGTACAGGGCATAAGCCCACCCTAGGACCATTAGCTGTGCCAATGTATTGTGTAGCATAGTTTTATTTTATTTTTATTTTTCTGGTGGATGTGGAATTTGGGTGGTTTTTGATTAGTCGCATAATCGTAAATTAGAGCGCGAATTACTAATTAATTACGAATTTAGTTAAAATGAATAGAATAATATCAAATAACTAGTTCACGGTTTATCACTAAAAGAAATTATATTTTTATAGATATTACAAAACACAAAGTTTTCCAAAGTTAATCGGTTCTCGTTATTATTTCCAAATAATCAATTAATCGGTTTAATCAACGCACGTAGTTGGCGACGTAAACGATAGCTGTAGCTTAATAACAACTAAAACCTGACTAGGACTTGCTACTAGAGATTGCAACTAGCACACTTAGCTTGGTTATACAACGAATCTGAGTTAAATTCTCAATTGTAGGGTTTCGAGGACTGTATTAGCATCACCCCGGAATCAACAAACGAATCCAGTCAATAAAACAAAGGCAAGTACATTTATGTTGATTACAATTATTTAATAATCACTTCACTGCAATTTTAAACCACTGTTCATACACGAACTCCTTCGGGAGTATTGACTGTACTGTTGGGGATTGGGGGAGTAGAGTAATGTTTATGACCACATCCAAATTACTGTAACTGACTACTGTAACTGACTGTATTAGCTTTCCCCTCTTCACACGGGGACAAGCCATACCGTATCGCTAGATACTACTGTAACCCAAGCCGGTCATATACATTGCCTATTCACATCACTATACTGTATTATTTTAAAAACTGTTCATCTTCAAACTGTTTAAAAGTGCATAATTTTATTGTTAAATTAATTGTCAAGATTAGCATGAATTGTACTTTGCTCCCTCCTGACTGGAGACCCAACATTTTAGGTATCACTGATGAGGCTTTGTTCCGTGATCCCAACTAGAGGATGATGATCTCGAGACTGATGAGCTGGTTGCCTAGATTTTTCTTCTTCTTTATAATTCATGATGTTTGTGGAAAGCAATGTACTTCAGATGTATGTTTCATTTTATTGTAAAATGTTTTAAACTATTCAAATTATTAAAGTTGTGGCAATTAGACTGTGTTGTTTTATTTACCTGCATGAGTGATACAACTTACTGCCGCCGTCTCAACAACGGTGCAGGCTGGGCATGATCCGATTCGACCCAAGAAATTGGGACCGGGTCGTGACATTCTCCATGGGGACCTGCAAGAAGAAGTATACATGGAACCCCCGCCAGGGTGCTATGCGACAGAATCAGACGGAGGGACGTCGCATGGTAAAGTGTGTAAACTAAAGAAGTTACTATACAGACTCAAGCAATCTCCTTGAACCTGGTTTGACAGATTCAGAAAGGCTGTTACAGGCATGGGGTACCATCAAACAAATGCAGATCATACGGTATTTTTCCAGCATACAAGAGGCCACATTACTATACTTGCTGTATATGTGGATGATATAATAATCACTGGTGATGATGAAGTTGAGATTACTAAGCTGAAGTCAAAACTCGCGAAGGAGTTTGAAGTGAAGGATTTTGGAGCGATGAGATATTTTCTGGATATGAGGTGTGTGACGGCAAACAGAAAATTGTTCTCTCACAGAGAAAATACGCACTAGATCTGCTAAAAGAGACAGAAATGCTGGGATGCAAAGCAGCAGTAACTCCAATTGACCAGAAGTGCAAGCTGGAAGCAGAAGCAGGAGAGCCTGTTGATCGTGAAAGGTATCAAAGACTTGTAGGAAGATTGATTTATCTGGGACACACTCGTCCGGATATCTCATTTGCGGTGAATGTAGTGAGCCGCTACATACATGATTCAAGAACGGGTCATATGGAAGCAGTGTTTCAAATCTTGAGATATCTGAAAGGGACGCCGGAAAAAGGACTATGGTTCAAGAAGAATGGACACATAGAAGTTGAGGGATACTGCGATGCAGACTGGACAAGCTGCATAGACGGCCACTACTAAAATACCCCACTTTACCGACGGAAGTTTAGCGACGGACGGATTTCGTCGCTAATAGCGACCAGTTTCCGACATCTTAGCGACGGATTAGCGACAGACAACATAACATAATTTTTTCCAATTTTAAATATAAAAATTTGTCGGGTTTCCGTCGCTAAGTCGACGAACGTTAGCGACGGATTCTTTTTCGTCGCTTATTCGTCGCAAATGTTGGCGGCAAAATCTTTAAAACATTGGCGGGAACTTTAGCGACTAACTGGCGACGGATGTATCCGTCGGAAAACACCTTTTAATTGGCGACGGTTTAGCGACTAATTTATTCCGTCGCTATTCCGTCGCTAGGTTCTGTGCCCTAACTTAAATTGAACCGACGGGGGGGAATTTTTCATTCCCCCCAAAACTAACTCTCTCTCTCTCTCTCTCTCTCTCTCTCTCTCTCTTTCTCTAATTTTGGGTTTTGGGGTCGGGGGGGGAGTGGGGGGGGGTCGGCTTCGCGGGGGGTGGAGAGGGCGGGGGGGGGGGGTGGTGAATGGGGTCAGGGGGTCGGGGGGGTGTGGGGAATGGGGGCAGGGGGTGGGGGGGTGGGGAATGAGGGTCAGGGGGTCGGGGGGGTGGGGAATGGGGGCAGGGGGGTCGGGGGGTGGGGGGTGTAGAGGGCAGGGGGGTCGGAGGGGGTGTTGAATGGGGGCAGGGGGGTCGGGGGGGGTCGGGAATGGGGGCAGGGGGGTCGGGGGGCGGGGGGTGGGGGGTGGAGAGGGCAGGGGGGTCGGGGGGGTGGGGAATGGGGGCAGGGTGGTCGGGGGGGGGGGTAATGGAGAGGGCAGGGGGGTCGGGGGGGTGTTGAATGGGGGCAGGAGGGTCGGGGGGGTGGGGAATGGGTTGCATTCCCCGATACGGATACGGTTTGGCATGTCCCGATCCTAAGAAATAATACTATTTCATTTAATTTAATTTCATTTAATTTCAAAACTACTAAAAAATAATACTTAAAATACTTAAAATTATGCCTAAATGTATAAATTATATGTTTTTAAATGTAAATAATTTATTAATAATTATTTGTTTTCCAATACCAAAAAAATCCGATACTTCGATCCGATACCGCCGATACTACTGATATCGCCGATACCAATACTAGATTGCTTAGACTTATATTGCAAGGTAACTAGATACAAGTTATGATACAATGTAAATGCAAGTATACATGTTAGCTAGATAGCTTAGACTTATATTGCAATCTCCTATTCACACGAGTATTGATATCGCCGATGCCAATACTCGTAGGAATATATAGTCCGATACCGATTCCGATACCGATACTTTGAACCTTGATTTAAATACATGTTAGTATAGTATCTTCACATATATGTTAAGAGTATATACATGATTAGCAAGGTAACTAGATACAAGTTATGATACAATATAAATGCAAGTATACATGTTAGCTAGATAGCTTAGACTTATATTGCAATCTCCTATTCACACGAGTATTGATATCGCCGATGCCAATACTCGTAGGAATATATAGTCCGATACCGATTCCGATACCGATACTTTGAACCTTGATTTAAATACATGTTAGTATAGTGTCTTTACATATATGTTAAGAGTATATACATGATTAGCAAGGTAACTAGATACAAGTTATGATACAATGTAAATGCAAGTATACATGTTAGCTAGATAGCTTAGACTTATATTGCAATCTCCTATTCACACGAGTATTGATATCGCCGATGCCAATACTCGTAGGAATATATAGTCCGATACCGATTCCGATACCAATACTTTGAACCTTGATTTAAATACATGTTAGTATAGTGTCTTCACATATATGTTAAGAGTATATACATGATTAGCAAGGTAACTAGATACAAGTTATGATACAATGTAAATGCAAGTATACATGTTAGCTAGATAGCTTAGACTTATATTGCAATCTCCTATTCACACGAGTATTGATATCGCCGATACCAATACTCGTAGGAATAGTCCGATACCGATATACATTGTAGAGCTCTGTTTTGCTATTCTGGACATGTTGTGACCTGTGCTGTTCTAAATAGGAGCCAGACACACTCCTGAGACGGGGGAGTATGTATAGTGATGTGGATTCTTACTAACTTATCATGTGAACCCATTTATGGGCCCTTCATTGAACCTTCTCATGTGCAACTTTCAATCCATTCACAGTTCCCTATATTGTACTTTACATCACCTAGTTCACTTATATCTAACATCCTAACCCTAATCCAAATTTATGAGTATCGGTATCGGGCTATTCTTATGTTTAGTTTGTCTTACGATACAGATTTTCACATCCAAATTGAGGATGAGTCGTTATTTTGTTGATCGTACATGGATATACAAACGGCAACACGAGAGTAGAATTGGTGTGAGTGACGATTTTCAGGCAGGCGTGGAAGTATTTCTTAATTATGCAATGAGCAAAGCTCAGTACATGGACGGTAACAAAATTAAGTGTCCATGTGTTAAATGTCACAATAGATGTTACGAAGAAGTGGTGACTGTGAGAGATCATTTGACCCGTAAGGGTTTCGTACGTAATTACGGCCTGTGGTCATCGCAAGGTGAACTATATTCGGAAAGACAGGCTGCGGAAGCTGCTACTTATGCTTTTGATGATAATGCTGCAACGGATGTCATCGAAGACCACGGATGCTCTGTTGATTATGGAGATCTGCAGAACCTTGCACGAGATATGGTGTATGATGCGGCAGGGCCTAATTTTGATCCGGAGGATCCTAATCCCGAGGCGAAGGAGTTCTATGACATGTTTCAGGACGCAGATACTTCTCTATATCCTGGTTGTGAGACTCATTCCGCACTGTCAGTGACGATGCGGTTGTTGAACATAAAGTCTGATTTTAACTTGCCACAAGCTTGCTATAATCGGATCACAGAAGTAATCAAGGAGGTGTTACCGAAGGAATCAAAAGAGCTACCAAAAAACTTCTACAAGTCAAAGATGATGGTCCGACAACTGGGACTGGGGTACGAGAAGATAGATTGTTGTCGCAACGGATGCATGTTGTACTACAAAGAGAATTGCGTATCAGAAAGTTGCAGCTTCTGTAATGCGGATCGTTACAAGCCAGTACAGGGAAAAGGAAAGTCGACTAGAAAATGACGTCCTTACAAGTATATGCATTACTTGTCGATCACGAAGCGCTTGCAGAGGATGTATATGTCTCTAAATACAGCAGAACACATGACGTGGCACAGCGAAGAACGCATAAAGGACGAAGGAGAATTGTCACATCCTTCGGATGGAGAGGCGTGGAAACATTTTGATTTGTGTCATCCAGATTTTGCTGCAGAGCCTAGAAATGTACGCCTGGCGCTATGTGCTGATGGCTTCGCCCCTTTCGGACAGTCGGGATCTCAGTACTCATGCTGGCCGGTCATTCTTACCCCTTACAATCTGCCACCATGGATGTGTATGAAGACTCCTTATATGTTTCTGACAGCTATCATACCCGGTCCTAAAAATCCGACGAAGAACATCGATATATATTTACAGCCGTTGGTGGATGAGCTGAAACAGCTGTGGGAGATCGGCGTCACGACCTATGATATTTCCAGGAAACAGAACTTTCAGATGAGAGCTTCACTCATGTGGACAATCAATGATTTTCCAGCATACGGTATGCTGTCGAGATGGAGTACGCACGGCAACATGTCTTGTCCGATATGCATGGAAAATAGTAAGGCGTTCCGCCTTAGGCATGGAGGAAAAACTTCTTTCTTTGACTGTCACCGTCAATTTCTGCCCGCGACCCATCCTTGGAGAAAGAATAAGGACGCGTTCAGATATGGAAAACAAGAATTTTCTCAACCTCCTGCCAGATTTTCGGGATACGATATTTGGGAAGCTGTAAAGGAATTGCCCACCGCAATGGAAGATCCATCGAACTATCGTGTCGAGGGGTTCGGACAAAGCCATAACTGGACCAAACGGAGTATCTTCTGGGACTTATCTTATTGGAAAGATAATCTTATAAGGCATAATCTTGATGTCATGCATATCGAAAAGAACGTGTTCGATAATGTCTTCAATACCGTCATGGATATTAAAGGAAAGACGAAGGACAATCCAAAAGCAAGATAAGACATAGCCAAGATATGCAAGCGTCCTCATCTGAACTTGATACAAAGGGGTGCTGGTGGACAATTAAGTAAGCCTATAGCGCCATACACATTGAGCAAGGAAGATAGATTAATAATCTGCAAGTGGATATCTAATTTAAGATTTCCCGACGGCTATGTTTCGAATTTGTCTAGATGCGTTGATCTCAATGAACGCAAGCTAACGGGAATGAAGAGTCACGACTGCCACGTGTTTATGGAAAGATTACTGCCCATTGCTTTGAGAGAGTTGTTGCCTTCTGCTGTATGGGTTCCGTTGGCCGAGCTGTCTACATTCTTCAGGGATATCTGTTCAACTAAGCTGACGGTGCAACATATGGTACAACTTGAGGACAAGATTATCTTAACAATCTGTAAGTTAGAGAAAATATTTCCACCGGGCTTTTTCGACAGCATGGAGCATCTACCGATTCATCTAGCATACGAAGCCCGTGTCGGTGCATCTGTTCATTATCGATGGATGTACCCCTTTGAAAGGTAAATAAAAATCGATATAATTTAAGTGAAATTTAAGTGGATTTTACAATTCATTGTTAATTCTCAAGATAATTTGTCTCTTTAGGTACCTACACCATCTAAAGAAGAAAGTTGGCAACAAGGCTCATATAGAGGCTTCGATATGCGAATCATATCTTATCGAGGAGGTGTCAAATTTCTGCTCCATTTATTTCGATACTCATGTCGAGACAAATCGAAATAGACCTCAAAGGAATGAAGAAGACGTTGAGGATGGAGGTATATTCAATTTAAGGGGCAAGCCTATTGGGGCTAGTAAGAAACGGTGGTTGACCGACGATGAGTATGATACCGCTCACCGATATGTCTTGTTAAATTGTGACATACAAGAAGTGAGAGATTTGGAGAAGTAAGTGACTACACCTCGTTATAATCTCTAATTTGGTGAATTAAGTGACTACACTTATTTTTATTCTCTCTAACAGTGTATTTAGAGGTGAAGTCAAAATGAGGACACCATATATTACAGATGAGGGACTTCAAAGAGAGGTTGATTGTACCTTTCCGTCCTGGTTTCGTAAATACGTAAGTAACTGAGATAATATGTTATGCGGCTACTATTAAAATATATGCAGCTAAAATATTTAAATTATCAATACATGTTTACAGGTTTTATTGCCTGAAACAACACTCATAAATGAGAGCATTCGTTATTTGGCATTGGGACCGAAGAAGCATGCAAAGACTTTGTCAGGCTATGTCGTTAATGGCTTCAAGTTTAAGTTAACTCAGCATGCTATAAATGCCGAATTTCTCAATGACGGCTTCGATACCAAGAATTCTGGTGTTTGCATAAGAGGCACCATCTATGACGACGAGCCGGACTTTGACTATTATGGAGTGCTTCGGGAGATTGTAGATTTACAATATAGTTCTCCATATGATATGCATATTGTGATGTTCAAATGTGAGTGGTTCGATACGAGACCAAATATCGGTTGGAGAATCGATAAACAATTTGGATTCGTCGATATAAATCATCGCAGGAGGTATAGAGGGTCCGACACGTTTGCGATAGCAAGTCAGGCTGTTCAAGTCTACTATACAAGCTACCCAAGGCGTCGTAGAGATCGATTTGACTGGTGGGCAGTATGCAAGATTAAATCTAGAAATACATTCAACGTTGGAGACCCAGCATACCAAGAGGACCAGATCGAGAAGCCCCAATACATGGGACAACAGTCGGATACCATGGACGTGGAAGATGTCGATATACCTCATGCTGAGGAAAATAGAGGGGAGGAAGAGGTTGATATACAAGACTTAGCTGTCAACCAGGGGAGAAAGAGGCGTCTTGTCCCAAGTATTGAGCCTGAAGAAGAAGAAGAAGAAGAAGAAGAAGAAGAAGAAGAGGATGAGGATGAGGATGAGGATAATGATACAGATGAAGTCGACGATGAGGATGATGATATAGATGAAGTCGACGATGAGAATGAAGGTATATATATATCTTGGGACAAGTTAATAATCCAGTCTTTGCTTCTTTGTAGGTTTTTCCCGTATGATGCTGCCCGGATACTCGGGCAAATTATCCGGGAAAACTACCATGGCCCCTACCTCAATTTTTCTGAGGTGCCTCAGAACATGCAGTACGTCTGGCTCGAGGAGATGAAGGTATATATATATCTTTTGGTTAATTATTAATTATTCTTTAATCCACTAATTTTTTAATTACGTGATAATTTAATTTGTATGTCAGACGACGTTCTGGTGGCCCCCCCATCGCGAGGAGTTGATTCGCAAGGCCTACAAAGCCGCCGCCGGGAAGAAGATACGGGATGCGGTGTACGACGTTCGTACGGCGCATTCGAGGAAGAAGTGGCTCCGGGAGGAGTACTACGAGCAGATGTTGGATAAGATGAATACTGCTCAGTACAGGGAGAAATCAGAGAAAGCGAAGGCGAGCAGACAGGCCGCTGGTCTGCATACGGGAGGTTCAAAGCCCCACGCAGCGACGCGTGCAGATTTGGTGAGATACCGCAAATTCATTTCACTATTAAATTCGGTACTATTAATATACGTAGTTAATTAAATTCGACGTATATTTCGTATGCAGGCACAACGGGCGGTAAAGGAGGGGAGAGAGCCGGAGTCGGTCACCGCCTACGATATATTCCTGCATACACACAAGCGGCGGGCAGACGGGAGCTTCGTCGACGCGAGGGCCCAGGCGACTGATGTAAGTAATTACGTTTATGAGATTTATATTAGAAATATAATTATTGTTAACTTAATTAGGTGAACGTAGGATTCAAATTATAACTTAGGGAAACATAGGATTTAGATTATAACTTAGGAAAACTTATAGTATAAACACATTCATTGGATAGGCTGCATATCGTGAGACCCTTAGTCAGATTGAGCCCCCTGCCGAGGTTGTCGGCGAAACGACGCCCACCCAGACGCCCTCTTCTATGGCCGCTCGCTACGACGACGTGTTCGTAGAGTCTGTCGGCGGCTTTAATAAAGGGCGCGTCTACGGCGTAGGTTCCATGGCGGCGTCGTTGCAGGGCGCGACTCCGAGATATCCACCGCCCCCGCCTCCTCCCGCGCCCCCGTCGGACGATATGAGGGCGCAGCTTGTGACTCTCACCTCCGATATGTCGGAAATGCGGAGTCTAATGTCGGATGTGCTGGAGCGCCTTCCGCGTCCTTCTTCTGCTCCCGGTCCAGATCCGTCTGCTCCCGGTACGTCTAGTGCGGTTGCCGGTCCTTCCGACCCTGGACGTTATTCATTTGACCGTTCTGCCGAGGTCCGCCTGGTACCGGATACTGCGCTCATTGGGCTCATGGACTTGATGTCGCCAGAGCAGCTCCGCACGCTTCCAAAGCATGTGTTGTCCCAGGTGCCGGCGTACAGGGTGGAAGAGTACATCCGCAGAGCCGAGGCGGCGCCGAGACGACGACGCGATCCATCTCAATGATATTTGTACTGTTTTTGGATATTTGTACTGTTTTTGGATTTTGAATTCTGGATATTTTGGAAGCGTACATGAATGTTTGGATATTATGAATTTGTGTATTTGTGTTTGGATATTTGTACATAGATGTTTGGATATTTCTGTTTGATATTGGATATTATGAATTTGGATATTTGGATATTTGTTGATCGTACATGGATGTTTGGATATTGGATATTATGAATATGTGTAATATTTACGAAAAGGAAATAGAATATTTCTGTAATTTTTTTTAATTAATGTTGCATTTAGCGACGGACTAGCGACTAACTAGCGACGGATATATCTTTTAGCGACCGATGAGCGACTAACTAGCGACGGCAAATCCGTCGCTAACTGGGTTATATAAATATTTGCAGTTACCGACGGACGAGCGACGGAATATCCGTCGCTAACTGGGTGATATAAATATTTTGCAGTTAGCGACCACCTAGCGACTACCTAGCGACGGCGAATCCGTCGCTAACTGGTTGAAATAAATTTGCAGGTAGCGACGAGCTAGCGACGAACTAGCGACGGAAATTCCGTCGCTAACTGGAATATTAGCGACGGAATATCGACTACCTAGCGACGGCAAATCCGTCGACATGGTTCTGGAAATATGGTAGGTTTTCAGAGACTTAGCGACGGATAGTGGGTCGCTAATCCGTCGCTAATCTGTCGAGGATGACGACGGACTAGCGACGGCTTAGCGACCCATTATCCGTCGACATGGTTCTGGAAATATGGAAGCTTTCCAGAACCAGGCCGACGTCCTACCCGTCGCTAATCCGTCGCTATAACGTCGTGGTTAACGACGGAATGGCGACGGAATAGCGACTGATTTTGCGTATCAGGAACCTCTCTGATACGCTTTTACCGACCTATTTACGACGGCTTAGCGATGGATATTTTAATATTATATGGCATGTAAACCGACGGGAACAAGTCGCTAAACCATTGAAAGGCAACCGTCGGTAATCAGTCGCTAGTCCGTCGGTTAATCATTTGTCCGACGGCTTAGCGACGGACAAATTTTAGCGACGACGTATTTCCCGACGGCCATTTTCATCAAATATCCGTCGCTATTCCGTCGGTAATTTATGTTACCGACGGATGAGCGACGGATGTGGCCGTCGCTAAAGTTGGTTATTTTGGTAGTGGGCAGAAGGTTTACCACGGGGTACTGTATTTTTGTAGGAGAAAACCTAGTCTCATGGAGAAGCAAGAAAACAGCCAGTGGTAGCACGGTCGACAGCTGAAGCAGAATACAGGACAATAGCTCTGGGAGTGTCAGAGTTGCTATGTGTAAGAGCACTGCTGACAGAGTTGAAGCTGGACAAGGGAGCACAATTACGTCTTCTGAGTGATAGTCAAGTTGCAATAAGTATAGCTAACAATCCAGTTCAGCACGACAGAATGAAGCACATCGAGATCGATCGATTCTTCATCAAGGAGAAGCTGGAATAAGGGATACTGAAGATTGACCATGTTCGCTCAGAAGAACAAGTTGCAGACTGTCTGACTAAGGGTCTTAGTTCATTGAGTCTGTCAAAACTATGTAACAAGATGGGGATGATTAATATCTATCGTCCATCTTGAGGGGGAGTGTTGAGAACTAATAAGGAACTTTAGTCCCACATCGGAAGTTGTATTGTGAAGAGGAGGTGTACTCTCTATAAATAGTGGCAGAAGCCCATCAATAAAATCATCTGAAAAATTTCACTCATTTCAACTGATAACAATATTGTTTATATGAGAAGAAAGTTGAAGATTCAAAAGCATAATTCTCCATCGATTCTTGAGTATTATTTTTACACGAGCGTTTACTTTTCTTATTTTTCATGATGCTATACTTACAAAGCCTTATAATAAATAATAAACATAACAACATTGTGGATGATTTTTTTTTCTACATGGGGAAGTGGTAGCAGAGTACCTCCACCGCAATAAAGTTAAGTTCTAGATCAACGATCTGACCCCAATCCAGAAAACCAGCTAACAATAGAAAGCAACAACGACGACCACGTCACTACTACCTAAGTTCTTGAACATGAGGAAGAAAGTATGATGTATATGCACTTGGACTATATTATAAATGGAAATAATATTTTGTCCGCAATATGTAACTGTGGACGTGACCGTCGGCCGACGTGATGGCCAGTCATTGGCTCTTCTTCTATCGTCGGTCCCATCTGAACCAGGAGGTCATTGGTTGACCACCACGTCAGCCGACGATCATGTTCACGGTTATAAACGACGGACAACGTAACAGCTCCGTATTATAAAACAACTAGACCATTCGCTTACTAGGCTAAAGAATCACCACGGCAGAGGAATCTACTGCAAACTATATTTGATTCCGAACCGTCCACTCCGACCGGCCGAAGAAGCCGATACTTGATCCAACAATCACTACTACCACAACCCGACGAACGTTGGTTTTTTTTAATCATGAAGTAAGTATTTGGCCTCCTAGATTAAAATGGGGACTGTGTCACTGGTGGCAGTCTTCCATAACCGTCGGTGAAGTTCAGACTCCACCTACCATGTATCGAATATGGAAACCTGACTACGTCACTGGTGGCAACCCTCGCCGCCGCGCGAAGATGGATGGATACGATATGGATCACCGCAAATAGGTATGCGAAGGACTGGGTCTCCTCTCGTGCTGTACCCCAACTGCAGAGCAAACGGTGGGCAATGGCATTTACTGATCTGGTCCTTCTCCACAACGGCGGCACATCAATATTTCTTTATCTTCCAATTTTAGAAAATTAGTATGCACCTCGGGTCTAGCCGAAACTAATTTTAG
This sequence comes from Iris pallida, assembly GCA_029216955.1. Taxonomy (NCBI): domain Eukaryota; kingdom Viridiplantae; phylum Streptophyta; class Magnoliopsida; order Asparagales; family Iridaceae; genus Iris; species Iris pallida. Next base: position 1,171,097 of record JANAVB010027196.1, read on the forward strand.
ATGTTGCTTGATTTAGAGTCGTTGTTTTTTTTTTTTTTTTGGCTTTGAATGGCTATTCACGTTCCCCATCTCTTACAGGTCACGCTAAATTTAAAAGTTGTTGTAAGTATCCAAGTTTGAAGCTTAGATGAGTCCTGCTACTACTCAACAGTTACTCATAGTGGTACATTTTTGACACCAGCAATGCTACATAGACCGTGGTCTTGGTCTGCAATCACGTGTCAATCTTTTATTGGAAGGGGTCCTAAAATTTGGGGAAGGGTGAGGCCCGAAAAGTAACGTCGGCATGGGCGCAACTCAAGGTGTGACTTGGGAATGGCGGTCCGGTCTCCGGCTCGGACTCGGCCCGGTCAAAATCGGACTGGGCCGGCCCGAGTCCGGTCAACGACCCAGCCTGGCCAGGCCCACTAACCCAGCGGGTCTAGGCTTGGTTGCGGCTCTGGACCCGCAAGTCCGAACCGGCCCGGCCCGGTTTGACCGCAAGTCCGAGCCGGACAAACCCGCAAAATTCGACTGGTTTAAGGGTATTTTAGTCAATTTTACTGAAAAATCAAAAATATCCTCTATATTTTGTGGATAAAATAGGTCATTTTGTATAAAAAAAATTATCTATAAATAGACCAAAATTTATGAAAATTATACATAGCCATTTCTTTCCCCTCTTACAAAATATACAAAGTAAACAATTCTCTGAAGATTGAACAACAAGTTGTCGAATTTTGAAATGCAAATTTGTGGAGGCCAAAATGCAGTGTTCTTGAGGCTTCAATTTCTGCAAAAAAAATTGGAGTTCGACATCTCTTCCCTCAAGTTGACTTTCCAAGTAATTTAATTTTACATACTTTTTTTCTTGGATTTTTTATTTTTATTTTTGATTTTTCTATCTTTCTCTCCCTCTCCTTTTAGTAGATAATATTATTTTCTCTTCTTTCTTCTTTTACTAAAAAATTAATTTTCAAGATATGGATGCTAGTAGTTCTAACCAACCTTAAGGAGGTGATATAGAACAAAATTTTGCGTACTATACTGATTTATTTGAAAATAATCATATTCCTGATTCTGTGCCACCGCCGACGCAAATGTCACCTTCTGAAGTTAGGAATATGGTTACAAATGTTGTAAATAGGAAAAAATTAGTGGTATGGCATTATTTAAAAAAAAATACTAACAGCGAGGATCGGTTTTAGATTCCAAAAATCAAAAACTAATTGCTAAAGGTGCACAATGTAAGAAATGTAAGAAAATATTTAAATGAAAAACGAATGATGGCACAGACACGTTGAAAAGACACTATGATACTTTATGGTAAGGACACACTGCAAGCTAGACAGTCACAGATAAATATCGATCCTCAAGGATCTTGTGTAAGTAATTTCACTTATTCTGATGCTCGTAACAAATCTGAGTTAACCAAATTTTTTATTTGTGATGAACAACCTTTCACATTCGGTGAGAGTGATCGGTATTATAAGTATGCAAGTACTACTCTTAACCCATGTTTTACTAAAGTTTCTAGATCAACTAATAGATTGGAGGCTATCAAAAGCTTTCAAAAGGAAAGGACGGCTTTGAAGCAAAGCTTCGTAAATGTTAGTAAGTTGGCTCTAATTTCTGATACATGGACTACAAAACAAAATTATGTTTTTACTTATATCACGACACACTATATAGATCCAAAGTTGATGTTACAAAAACATATTATTTGTTTGCGTCCTTTTGAATTTTCTCATACCGGTTCTGTCATCGATGGCGCTATCATGCAATTTTTACGTGAATATGATATTCACAATAAATTTTTTTTCTATTTTTTTTAGATAATGCTAGTAATAACACCTTTTGTATTAGTGTTTTAAGTTCAAAACTTTTGCATATAATAGGAGGACCTTTTCATGCTAGATATGCTTGTCATATAATTAATTTAGTTGTACAAGAATGTCTTCATTTTTTATGTATATTTAGAAACTCTTAGATTATGTCTACAAAGTTTGAACATTTCTGTAAGTAAACAACAAGCTTTTAAAATTTTATGTGCACAAAATGGCATAACTTTTAGAAGATTTGTTAAGGATGCACTACATAGATGAAAATTCAACTTATTTAATGTTAAATCCTTTCATTAGATTTAAAGATGTCATACTCATTATTGTAATGTTAATCCTGGTTTTGATATCAAGTTACTGAAAATGATTGGTTAATTGTTATTTCTATTTACGAATTTTTAGAATTATTTTACAATGCTACCTGTATTTTATCTGGATTATTATCCACCTTCTCATTTAGCGCTAACAGAAATCATTAGCATGTCTCATTTATTTTGTTAATATAGAAATGTCCATTATTTTTATTTTGTTGTTTCCAAAATGGAAACAAAATTTCAAAAATTTTGGTGTAAAATATCTCTTTATATTGTTTGGCTTCGTATTTTTTATTCGAAGATTAAATTAGATGGTGTATTCATATGGTTCGATGATTTTCATGAAAATATGAATGTTGATGTAAGTAATATATAGATGTTTTAGATTCTTTAATTGCTTTGTATGAATAACGAGTTGTATCGGCCCGACCCGGTATGTCCGCAAGTTGGTAGTAGTAGATCTAGTCTTATGTCCAAATTATCACATGCTGCCAGCGTGCTGCAAAGGAAGAAACAAAAACAATCTTTCCTACCAACTCAGGAACTGTCATTATATTTAAATTCTTACGAATAATGATGAAACTTCATCTTACTCTTCCATTTTAGAATGGTGAAAAAGATACGAAAAAATGTACCATATACTTTCTTCTATAGCACGCGATATAATAATGGTCCCGGTGTCCATGGTAGCATTAAATCTTGTTTTAGTGCAGGTTCAAGGATGCTGTGCAAGAAGAGGAGCATGATGCTGCCATATATCTTGAAAGTTTGCATTTGCGTTCAAGATTGGGCTAATGCAGAAGAACGAACCCAAAACTCAAGAGATGAAAGTGCCGACATCAGTGAACTGGACTTTCAGTCCTTTACCTTGGAGGATAGTAATGAAGAAGGAGCTGAGCAATAAAGACGGACGAAGGACAACGGACAACAAAAAAATACTTGTACATTTTTACAATTCATTTACAAATGAAATATCAATTTACAACTTGTACTTTTTATTACAAATTTTATGGAAAAAAAATACTTGTACATTTTATAACAAATTTTATGGAAGAAAATACTTGTTTTTAGTTCATGTATGGTTATAACAATACTTTAAGTTTTTGAGTTTTTTTGAGTTTTTTTTTTTTTTTTGAGTTTTTTTGAATTTTTTTTGAGATTTTGCATTTTTTTAATTGTTATAAAATTATCTTCTTTTTTTAGTTTTTTAAGTTTTTTCATCTTTTTAATTTTTTTAGTTTTCTTTTTCTTTTTATAAACTTTTTTTCATTTCCTTTCAGTTTTTTAAGTTCTTTAATTTTCCCTTTTTTTTTCTTTTTCATGTTTTTTTTTTTCTTTTTTCTTTTTTAAAACAAATAAAAAAATTGGTTTTTTAAATCCAAATCGGACCGGCTGGTCCAATCCTGAACTGGTCCGGTCCAAATCTGGTTTAGCCTGGCCCGTTGAAAACTGGACCGTGGGTCCGAACTGGGTTGGGGTTCAGAGAATCGGACCAACTCGGACCGGCCCGCACCCAAATTCGGACCGAGTCCAACCAGGTCCAGACCTAGTTGAACTCGATCAAATTACTTGGTTAAAAATCGGATTCGGGTCGGCCAATCCGGCCCAAATGACACGAAAAAATTTTGATACAGAAGGATGTATCAAAATTTTGATACATCTTTTGTATGATAAGTAAGACCATTCTCAAACTTTATGTCCAAACGTTTTATAAAATAAAAAAAACTCACTTGTCCAATAAAGGAGGTATCAAAATTTTGATACCTCCCTCTGTATCAAAGTGTCCATGAGGCGCAGCTGGGTCAAACATCCCCCTTCATGCATGTGTGCATGCATGCAGTAAAGACTAAAGAGAGCAAGCTGCCACCTGCAGGCATCAGTATTATCAATGGCAGCATCAAATTCACGTAGGACCTATGATTGTACATTTGCTCCCAATCAGAATCACCACGGGCAAGACGATGACAGTAGATCTTGTGTCATTATTGTCACATCTGTATGATTAATTGTTGAGTAAAACTTTGATATAGATGTATCAAAATTTTAATACTTCCTATATATAACAAGTGGATCCATTTTTAAATTTTAATACTCTCTGGCGCTGGCCCGGTGCCTGCACGCCTACGTCGAGAAGGTCGGATTCATGTCCGTGCCATTATGGCATGGATTATCCATAGTATTTTATAAAATAAGAGGAAGTTACATTCCACCTGACATACAAAGAAGATATCAAAGCTTTAATACCTCCATCTCCATCTGTATCAAATTTTTTTTGTTAATTGTTGGCCCGTTGGGTTATCTTGCGATTTGTAGTCACGATGTGTACAAAAACAATAAAAACCTGTTCAATACCAGTTGCGTACATGTGTAACGCTGGAGTAGTATATATATACGGAATATAATTCATACTACATAGATACGACACTAAGGGCAGTTCTATTCATTAGCATTGAGTGGGACTTGATAAGGGGTTTCAGCCCTCGAATGGAGCGAACCAAACTTTTTGTGTAGACTCCTAACGAGAACAGGAACAGCCGGGAGTTGGGATATCGTTATCGGACCTTATGTCGCACCTTAAAATATAAATCTAGGTTTAAGTTGAATTTGGACATGACATGCATTAAAAAAAACAAATAGTCTAGAGGGTTGTCCTATAGAGAAGGTTATCTAAGTTCGAAGTTTTGTAGGACTTACCTCGAAAAGTGTTGGGAATGAAATGTTGATAAGTTTTTCCAAACGGATGGACATGGCGAGGACCGAATAAACTCTCACAAATCAAATATTCTAGAATCAGAAGAAAAAGAAAAAACACAACGTAAATACACTGATATTTACGTGAAAAATTTAGACAAAAAAAATTACGAAACGATCGGAGTCCAACTCGAAAAAGCCTCCATTAATTGAAGTAGAAGATACACGATTGCTTACAAATTTCTCCCATGATTCACACAGATTACCAAACACTTAAATCAGATAAAAATAGATTACAATGAGTAGAACGAAGATTACCGAAGACATGATCATGAAAAAAAGCCGTAATAGAACTCCTCAAAACGAAGTCTCTTCGAAACGAACCCCAAAACTCTGAATCTGTCTCTTCCTCTCTTAGAAAGTTACAATCTTGAGAAAGCTCTCAACGTTTTGATCTCATGATGATGAGTTAGGATTAGCAAATATATATTTATAGCACCCAACTCCCAAACAAAACTGGACCATCGATCACTATCCAACGGTGTAAATAAAACATCCAAATTCGACCGGACACTGTTATACCGACATTATACTTCATGTCAGAACCATTCTGGAACATGAACTGTGTCAGATCTGTATATAGGCGGTACACTGGTCGGTATACCGACAGTATATCGCTGACTTTGCATACTACTTAATTTAAATTCTAATATATTATTATACACACTCAAATTGATTCTCTTTCATTGTCTTCGACTTTCCAAGCTTCTTCGACATACACGTTCGTCGCACTCTGAGATGTATGTAGGTTGGAAATTCCACCCAACACCAACATAACACTACTAAAATCTGCTCAATTGGCGACATATATTTAGCGACGTTCGATTAACGTCGCTAAATTGTGTACATTAGCGGCATTTTGTCTAAACGTCGCTAATAGTCGCTAGCTACTAGCGACGACCTAAGCGACGTAACAACGACGTATATTAATCACATGATTTAGTCGTCGCAAAACATCGCTCTGACGTCGCTAATAGCGACTAACTTAGCGACGATAGTGATAGCGTCGCTAAATTCTAATTATATCCCCCCCCCCATTTATTTTTCCTCATTTTACTCTCTCACTCTCTCTCCTCCCCCCACTCCGGCGCTCTCACACTCTCCGGCGCTCTCACTCTCTCCGGCGACTCTCCTCCCTCTCCGGTACGTGACTCTCCCCCCTCCCTCTCTCTCTCCTCTCTCTCTCTCTCTCTCTCTCTCTCCGGCTATTTTGGTTATTGGTGGTTGGGGGGGTGCGGATGGCTCGGAGGGAGGTGCAGGGGGATGCGGGTGGTTGGGGGGTGAGTGGGGGGTGGCTGGGGGGTGGGGCAGGGGGGACGAGGGCGGCTGGAGGAGGGGAGCTAGGGTTAGGGTTCGGGTTAGGGTTCATTTCCTCCCATTTTACTCTCTCACTCTCTCTCCTCCCTCCCTCCGGCGCTCTCACTCTCTCCGGCGCTCTCACTCTCTCCGACGACTTTCACTCTCTCCGGCGACTCTCCTCCCTCTCCCGTACGTGGTACTCTTCCCCTCCCTCTCTCTCTCTCTCTCTCCGACTGTTTTGGTTGTTGGTGGTTGGGGGAGGTGCGCGTGGCTCGGAAGGAGGGAAAGGGGGGATGTGGGTGGTTCGAGGGTGAGTGGGGGGTGGCTGGGGGGGTGGGGCAGGGGGGACGAGGGCGGCTGGAAGAGGGGAGCTAGGGGTAGGGTTCGTATTAGGGGTGGGTATGTGTGGGCGGCTGGGGGAGGGGAGCAGGGGGGTGGGGGCGGCTGGGGGAGGGGAGCGGGGGGGAGGGGAGGGTTAGGGTTCGGGTTAGGGGTGGTGTAGGGGGAGCTTGGTCAGGGGCACCGATAGTGCCGAAAAATCTGATTATTTAGTAATAATTATTTGTTTTCCGACACCGAAAAATGTGATACTCCGATTCGAACGCACCGATAGTGCCGATATTTGTAACAAGTAGTTTTGTTGATTGGTTAATTGGTTACATGGTGATCGGGACATATAGTCCCTACAGCCATTCGACTGGCGAGACAGAAACTATGGTACGATATGGTGATCAGGACATAGTCCCTGCAGCCATTCGACTGGCGAGACAGAAACTATGTAGCCGTAGATAAAGTTGACTGTCCTCCGACCCTCATCCCTCGGCAATGATGATATGACAACCTATCACTATATCTTATATAGTAGTAGATGATGTCTTAGTATTATATTATGTGAGTTCATCTTGATTTTGTTACATTCTTCAGATACTAGATACGATAAGAACATATACTACACCATATGTACAGAACATAGATGATTCACACTAATGTATGCTAGAATGAATTTTGGGTTGTGTTCTGAGCCATCCGTTCTCATACTTGGCAAAAAATTGAATTTTTTGTACTTTATCTGCTTTCGAAAATGTACTCAAATTACATGATGGTTCCTTTAGTTAGCTTGGTTATGTTACAATTATATTATTTGTGAATATCGATCTTACCAGATGGCACCCATGACCCGAGGAGCGACACGTCGTTTGAGGGAAACAGTGAATGCTGAGGTGGCTCCTCCTACTGTTAAGGAGGAAGTGGCACCGGTAGCTAGTGAGACCGGGAGTTCTATTCATCCAGCACCGGTAGCTAGTGAGACCGGGAGTTCTATTCATATAGCACTTGCAAGGGACTACATCTCTCCTGCCGCCATCGATCCCACTTATTCGAGGTGGTTGCGTGATCGTATCACTGAGCGTTTGCGTAAGCTGCGTGGTTCTCATTAGCTATTAGTACTTATTTGTATTGGACTATTTGTATTGGATTGTTTTTGTATTAGACTATATATATGAATTAGTACTGTGTCAATCTCTGGATTGTATTGGACTACGACATGGTGATCAGGACATAGTCCCTGCAGCCATTCGACTGGCGAGGCAAAAACTATGTAGCCGTAGATGAAGTTGACTGTCCTACGACCCTCATCCCTCGGCAATGATAATACGACAACCTATCACTATATCTTATATAGTAGTAGATGATATTTTAGTATTACATTGTGTGAGTTCATCTTGATTCTGTTACATTCTTCAGATACTAGATACTAGATTCGATAAGAACGTATACTACACCATATGTACAGAACATAGATGATTCACACTAATGTATGCTAGAATGAATTTTGGGTTGTGTTCTGAGCCATCTGTTCTCACACTTAAAACACATATGATTTAGAACTGTGTGTCAATCTTTGTTTTCGTATTTTCGACGAACCCAGGGATTGGATTCTGTATTTTGTATTTTGGATTTTGTATTTTGGCTCCAGCTCCAGCTCCATTTGCATTAATCTACGGTACAACATGGTGATCAGGACATAGTCCTTGCAGCCATTCGACTGGCGAGGCAAAAACTATATAGTCGTAGATAAAGTTGACTGTCCTACGACCCTCATCCCTCGGCAATGATGATATGACAACCTATCACTATATCTTATATAGTAGTAGATGATGTCTTAGTATTACATTATATGAGTTCATCTTGATTCTGTTACATTCTTCAGATACTAGATACGATAAGAACATATACTACACCATATGTACAGAACATAATGATCCACACTAATGTATGCTAGAATGAATTTTGGGTTATATTCTGAGCCATCCATTCTCACACTTAAATAGATATGAATTAGTACCGTGAGAGCGCCGGAGAGAGTGAGAGCGCCGGAGGGGGGGAGGAGAGAGAGTGAAAGAGTAAAATGGGAGAAAATGAATTGGTGGGAGAATATAATTAGAATTTAGCGACGTTCATACTAACGTCGCTAAATTAGTCGCTATTAGCGACGTCATAGCGACGTTTCGCGACGACTAGCTCATGTAACTATGTAGCCGTAGATGAAGTTGACTTTCCTCCAACCCTCATCCCTCGGCAATGATGATACGGAAACCTATCACTATATCTTATATAGTAGTAGATGATATTTTAGTATTACATTATGTGAGTTCATCTTGATTCTGTTACATTCTTCAGATACTAGATACTAGATTCGATAAGAACGTATACTACACCATATGTACAGAACATAGATGATTCACACTAATGTATGCTAGAATAAATTTTGAGTTGTGTTCTGAGCCATCCGTTATCACATTTAAAACACATATGAATTAGAACTGTGTCAATCTTTGTTTTTGTATTTTTGGCGAACCCAGGGATTGGATTCTGTATTTTGTATTTTGAATTCTGTATTTTGGCTCCAGCTCCAGCTCCATTTCCATAAATCTACGGTACGACATGGTGATCAGGACATAGTCCCTGCAGCGATTCGACTGGTGAGGAGAAACTATGTAGCCGTAGATAAAGTTGACTGTCCTTCGACCCTCATCCCTCGGCAATGATGATACGACAACCTATCACTATCTCTTATATAGTAGTAGATGATGTTTTAGCATTACATTATGTGAGTTCATCTTGATTCTGTTATATCCTTCAGATACTAGATTCGATAAAAACATATACTACACCATATGTACATAACATAGATGATTCACACTAATGTATGCTAGAATAAATTTTGGGTTTTGTTCTGAGCCATCCGTTCTCACACTTGGAGAAAAATTGAATTTTCTGTATTTTATCTGACGCACAAATACCGCTCGAGTGAGCCAAAGGCATGCAGCCACTTCCCTCCCTCCATTTCCCCTTTTTCTCTCTCATGCTATCAACGTCACAACTTTTCCAGTGCTGCTCCCTCTAATAATGATGAACGCAAAAATCAAAGACCCCCTCTCCTTTCTTACTGATCTTCACAGTTCTCACAACATGAAGGATCGGTGCTTTCTAGTTCTCTTCCATCCATCCATTCCTCCGTTCTGATCAAGCCTCTTCCTTCTTCTCTCCTCCACCATGGCTCTGGACCCATCTGCTCCTCCCTACTTCCCTTCTTCTTATTTGACTCTCTCAGCCACATATTATATCCAGCTCAAGTGTAGAGTCGGGAAAGAAGAAGTGGGCAGGAAGAGGAGGGGGAAGCAGCACAGCCGACGGCATGACCTGGAGAAAGTACAGAGGTTTTCTTCAACATTCTTAGGAGAACTATAAGGATATATATTTTCACAACATGTCACCTTGTCAAAGTTCCTTAATGTGAATATCATGTTACCGCGGTGTCGGAAGACTAACATGTTATAATTTTCTAAGCCGTGTGCTTTGACATAATCCTCCCAACTCTTTCCTCCATGTAGTAATCTTACATTTCTTTATGAAGTCCAAGACGGCATATAGTGACTCGTAATGAAAAAATATGCCGTCTTAAACTTCATAAAGAAATGCAAGATTACTACATAGGAGGAAAGAGTTTGGAGGATTATGTCAAAACACACGGCTTAGAAAATTATGACATGTTAGTCTTCCGACATCGTGGTAACATAGTTGTCACATTAAGGGTCTTTGACAAGGTGACATGTTGTGAAAAGATATATCCTTATAGTTCTCCTACGAATTTGAAGAAAACCTCTGTACTTCCTCCAGGTCATGCCGCCGGCTGTGCTGCATCCCCCTCCTCTTCCTGCCCACTTATTCTCTTCCGACTCTACACTTGAGCTGGATATCATATATGGCTGAGAGAGTCAAATAAGAAGAAGGAAAGTAGGAAGGAGCAGATGGGTCCAGAGCCATGGTGGAGGAGAGGAGAAGGAAGAGGCTTGATCAGAACGGAGGAATGGATGGATGGAAGAGAACTAGAAAACACTGATCTTTCATGTTGTGAGAACTGTAAAGAGTGAGAAAGGAGAGGGGGGTCTTTGATTTTTGCGTTCATCATCATTAGAGGGAGCAGCACTGGAAAAGTTGTGACGTTGATTGCATGAGAGAGAAAGAGGGGGAACGGAGGGAGGGAAGTGGCTGCATGCCTTTGGCTCACTCGAGCGGTATTTGTGCGTCATCTGGTGGTGCTCCTCCAGCTCCGGCTCCAGCACCGGGTCCAGCTCCAGCTCCAGGCGATCAGTAGTTTCATTTTTGCATTTTGGGACTGTACTATATTTTTGACTTTATACGTATTTGGGAATATTCAGTTTTTTCGTTGAGGATACTGAGTTTGTACGTATTTGCGGATATTGATTTGGTTTGTTGAGGATATTATATATTGACATTGTTCGTTGCGGATAGTATTTTTTCTTTATATTTTTTTGTATATTCTGGAATGTATTGTGCGTGCCGGTGTTGAGTGTTCCACCGAGGGGGTCGGCGAACCCAGGGATTGGATTCTGTATTTTGTATTTTGTATTCTGTATTTTGGCTAAGGCTCCAGCTCCATTTGCATTCTGGAACCTTTTTTTATATTTTTTTAACTTAGCAACGTTTTTAGCGACGTTAAAATTTATCGCTAAATAGTAGCGACGTTAATAAATGTCGCTAAAATGATTTTCGCGAAATGCTGACGTAGCAACACGTGACACCAAATCTTATGTCAGCACGTCGTCGCAAAAACGTCGCAATCGTGTCGCTAAACGGCGACCACACGATAACGTCGCCTTTTATGTCGCTAATTAGCGTCAACGTTAAAACGTCGCAAATAACGTCGCTGATTAGCGACGTTAATAACGTCGCCAAATAACGTCGCCCTAGCGACGTTTGGCGACGTTTTCCTCGTTTAGCGACAAGTTTTTTCCGTCGTTACCAAAACGTCACTAAATTCATTTAGCGACGTTTTCATCGAGTTTAGCGACATTTTGGAACGTCGCTAATATGACAAATTTTTGTAGTGTAATGGTTCTGGAAAAAAATATCTATGAATAAATTAGAAAAATTAGCTAGGTTTTTTTTAACCCCTTCAATTAAAAATTAGCCGGGAGTTGGGATCGATATCGTTATCGGACCTTATGTCGCACCTTAAAATATAAATCTAGGTTTAAGTTGAATTTGGACATGACATGCATTAAAAAACACAAATAGTCTAGAGGGTTGTCCTATGGAGAGGGTTATCTAAGTTCGAAGTTTTGTCAGACTTATCTCGGAACGTGTTGGGAATGAAATGTGGATAAGTTTTTCCAAACCGATGGACATGGCGAGGACCGAATAAACTCGCACAAATCAAATGTTAATTCTAGAATCAGAAGAAAAAGAAAAACACAAAGTAAATAGACTGACATTTATGTGAAAAATTCAGACAAAAAAATTACGAAACGATCGGAGTCCAACTCGAAACATCCTCCACTAATGGAAGTAGAAGATACACGACTGCTTACAAATTTCTTCCATGATTCACACAAATTATCGAACACTTGAATCAGATAAAAATATATTACAATGAGTAGAAAGAAGATTACCGAAGACATGATCACAAAAAAGAACCGTAATAGAATTCCTCGAAACGAACTCTCTTCGAAACGACCCCCAAAACTCTGAATCTGTCTCTTCTTCTCTTAGAAAGTTACAATCTTGAGAAAGCTCTCAACATTTTGATCTCATGATGATGAGTTAGGATTAGCAAATATATATTTATAGCACCCAACTCCCAAACAAATCTGGACCATCGATCATGATCCAACGGTGTAAATAAAACATCCAAATTCGACTTTCAGACCCGACAATGTTATACCGATATTATACCAAAAATTCCTCAATTCATGCCAGAACCATTCTGGAACATGAACTGTGTCATATCTGTATATAGGCGGTACACTGGTCGGTATACCGACAGTATACCGCTGACTCTGATACTACTTTAAATTCTAATATATTATTATACACACTCAAATTGATTCTCTTTCATCGTCTTCGACTTTCCATGCTTCTTCGACATACACGTTCGTCGTACTTTGAGATGTATGTGTTGGTGCTCTTAATTCCTTGATATGTTGAGAGCTTGCTCTCAACATGCCTAGCGAAGTTTAGTCCCAAACGGAAAGTGCACCATGAGGTATCTCAACATATATACTTGTATGTGTTGTTGGGATATGCACATGGGATGGTGACCCTAAGGAGGGAACCATTTGGGTGATTTTAATAGGAGGTAAGGATAAGGCTCCATAGTAAAACATTCATGCTTTTTGCTCTTAGAAAAATTATTTCCATGGGAGCGAAGTCCCGTAGGGACTTAGCGACTCGGACTCGGACACGGACTCGGGCTCATGGGCTCCCGGGCGCACGTCAGCATCGTCGCTAGGCGCATAGTACGCTCGTTGCTCGAGCCACTTGCGCAGTCGGTTGAGCTGCCAGGTTGCGCGACTCTGGTTGCACGGGCCAGGTTGCGCGGGCAGGTTGCACGTCCAGGTTGCGCGGCCAGGTGTGTGCCCAGTTGTGTGCACATATGTGCGTCCAGTTGCGCGGGTGGCACAGGGTGCGTAGGGCGCACAGGACACGCAGGTGGCGCAAGTGGCTCAGTGTGCATTCTACGTACGGTGTGCATGGCGTGCAGGGTGCACGAGTGGCACAACTTGCTACAGATCGTGCCTGTGCATGATCTGTGCGGTTACTGCACGTTCGGAGTAGTTTTTACCACGTCTCGAACCATTATACAAATCGGGCAGTTGCCACTCAGGCCTATATAAGGTCTCTTCTCTCCATAGGACAAGGACAGAAGAGTACACTGAAAGATAAAAATGGTTTACAAGTATTTTTTAACATAAGTAAACAGAGGCTGTGAGAGAGAAGAGAAGATTTACACCAGCGTTGCTTTTGCACGGGAGTCCGTGTACGATCCGAGGAGTCAGAAGAGCAGGAGTGTTCTAAAGTTCTTCGACGAACTTGCTGGTTCCTGAAAGCTGTTCGTGTGGGAAGAATAAAGCTTTGAGCAACGGTGATCATTTACCCCAGCAGGCCATCTTCCATCTTTCGTCTGTCATCGCTACTGCTGTTAGCATTTCGATACGTACCTTCTATTTAGAAGTGCTACTATCATTTGCTACTGATTACGAAATCTTTTTAGATTCTCATAATCTATAATCCTCCTAGGATCTCTGTTGTGCACCTTCTTTGAAGTGTTGCGTTGAAACATTGTCTTTATAATTGTTTCATTTTCTCAGTTTTCCATCAAAAATTCTGCCCCGACAATAACAATCTCAAAACTTTATTGCTACGATGGAAAACTTTAATGCTTCACTCCTCAATACTGACTTTTGTAAGTTAGAAAAGTTTGATGGAGAGCATTATCAAGTCTGGAAGAGGAAGGTTTATCTCACTCTTCAACTCAGATACGTTGATCACGTGCTTCTTGAAGAGGAACCTACTGTTCCAGATACTGGGTCTGCTGTCGCAATCACTGTGGCTACTAAACTTCAGGCCAAGTAGAGAAGGGAGAATAGCATTTGCAGGCTGCTTATCCTAAATGCTATGGAGGATTCCCTAGCAGAATCCTACAGTAAGAAGACTATTGCTAGAGACATATGGGAGTCTCTGGAGAAACAGTACGAAGAAGACAAAAATAGGAGCAAGATATTTATGGTTGAAAAATATCACAAATGGCTCTTTGAGGACGAGAAGACCATGCTGCCGCAGGTGAAGGAATACCTGAAGATGCGACAGAAGTTGGAAGACGAGGCGATGCCCCTCCCCGACAAGTTTATTGTTGGAGGGATTATCTCGAAGCTCCCCACTGGGTAGAGCAAGTTCTATGCAAACATGCATAAGAAGAAGCTTAAGATCAGCCTTGAAGATCTCTTGCAGGAAATTTATGTTGATGATCAGATGCGGGCTCAACTGAAAATGGACGCACTATCCAAGCATTTAGCTAACGCCAATTTGGTTCATACAAGGGAACCAAGGGAAAAGTATGCGACTTCCCACAGCAAGAAGAAGGACCCTGACAATTTGAAAGTCAAGGGAACTTCTTTCAAGCAAAAGAAGCCAAAGTCTCATTTGGCTTGTTTCAAGTGTGGCAAAAAGGGCCACTTCAAGAGTGAATGCAAAGCAAAGACCAAGCAATCAGAGCAAGGAGAGCCTAGCAAGGTATCTATGATCACTGACGTTGTTGCTATGATTGTGCATGTTGATGCGGTAGGGACTGATTCTGACTGGTGTGTAGACACTGGCGCCACTTGTCACGACCCGTACCCATTTTTCGGACGCGAGCTCGTGAGCAAGCCAGCTACGTATCGAGCGAACTCTAGCCCGACTCGAATATGTATAAGCTGTCCTGAATAGGGTATCATGTCTAATCTAAACTATATCTCAATCCACAGGAATCATATAAAACAAGAATAAATACTATGGGTCGTGGTCTGCAGCCCACTAGCATATTTGTCCGATTAGACTCCAAGAATAATATGAGTCTATAAAGCTAAGCTGATAAACAGGATATATCATGAAAGCACGAGAAAGATAGTAAATCATTAACACTAACAAAATACCTGAATCATGCGATTGAAGACAACTACCACATGCTCAGCTAACTAACTCTGTTCAATCAGCTACCTGAAGAGATCATCAGGTCCTCAGAGGACTAGCAAGATACATAAAATATGCCTACTAATATGACAGTAAATAACATGTATGGAGGATAAGAATATTGCAAGAAGAACATCTAAGGACAACGATTCGTATGGAAATATAATACTAGACTTGGCTAACTATCAATCAGAACTACTATAGCTTGTAGTACAATACAAGATACTC
The DNA here is from genome assembly GCA_029216955.1 of Iris pallida. NCBI lineage: Eukaryota > Viridiplantae > Streptophyta > Magnoliopsida > Asparagales > Iridaceae > Iris > Iris pallida. Next base: position 1,186,542 of record JANAVB010027196.1, read on the forward strand.
CCAATCTATAGTATTACAATTAACGTACAAAGTAGGATACTCTCAGTCGAGATTAGCCAATTCTAGTATCGATCTCCTCTCCTAAAGGATACAAGGTCAAGCAGACTCCTATAAATCGTAGTACAATGCAAGATACTCCCAATTCATAGTATCGCAAATCAAGTCAATCAATCAATCAATATATACTATAGGTCGTAGTACAATGTAAGATCCTTCCAATCTATAGTATGTCTCAAGTCAAGTCAATCAAGCAATATCAAGATAAAGAATCGGCTATAGGTCGTAGTACAATGTAAGATACTCCCAATCTATAGTATATCTCAACTTTAGCACAATATAAGATACTCTCAGTCAAGAATGGTCAAGTCAAGAACAAGATATAGAAACTAACAACTCGATCATGAGACAAGGTAACACGAAAATACCAATAATCTAGCAATGTCAAATATCCTATACGTGCACGTAATCTAGAACAAGTAAAGCAGTCAAGGACAAATCAATTACAATATGGAATCATGTGACAATATGAAAAGAAATACAATAAAGAAAGTGAAAACAATGTAAATACTGTATATGTTCGGCAAGGTATACTTGTTTGGAGGTTGCATGCAGATCCAACAAAATATAGTCAACTACTAAGCCATAAAGTCCAAATCATCAAAACTATCTCCGAAAGCTGAAAGAGACATTGCCAACATTATCAGAATAGTCAAATTAGCTAGGATTGTCTGTTCTTAAGTCCAATTTTGAACACAGGAGCAAAACGATAATTTTGGGCAAAAACGATGTCCGCCGTTGGACCCGCTTTGTACCGAAAAGCGTGCTAGAGTCAATGGTCTCTAAAGTCGTCAAACTATCTGTTTACAGATTCGTTTTGATGATACGAACCCAACGGTATGTCTAATTTTGGATTTCGGTGGGCCGTGCACAAAATTGCCCGTTGAATCGGATCGTAGGGCCCGCAAAACGGTGATCCGTTCAACTGTCTCAGAATTGGACTAAACTTGACATACAGGACCAGAAAAATGATACGGTCCTGTTGGCGCAAGTTTCGTCTCGATCTGAAGAACATGCACAAAATAATTAGGAAAATTACAAAGTGACCGATACGGTGATTTTTGACGGATACGGATCAAATTCGTCGCGTATACGCGACCAATTTGAATTCCGTCAAAGCCCACATGTCTGCGAAGCCGATACGTACCTTTCGATGCTTTCGGTTCGCGACCACGTCGCCTGGATTGGCGGAACGCACGTCGTATCGAAGGAATTTCTAGTTTTTAAAACAGATTTTTTTTTTGGTTTTGGGAATCTGATTTCTTGACGTACAGTCGATGAAATCCAAATCCACAAAAAGGGTTATGAAGCCCTATATGTTGTCTAAAAATGTCTTTAATTAGTTTTCTAAAATTCCTATTATCCTATTCTAGAATCCCCTTCTAAAACAGGAGATTGAACGATTTGGGTTCTATTTTGCCACCATCAACGAAGATCGGTTTTTTCCGAGTTTTAGAACTTGATTTACCATGCGTACATTGCTAAATAAATACATCTACTTGAAGGGAGACAAAGAGGGTTAGGTTAGGTATGTACCGGAAGAAACGGCTCGTCGAATGATTGATCGTGCGCGAAGAATTCTCGCGACAAAGTCGTACCGCTGTTCGCCGCTTCTGTGGGCTGTGCGCGTAGCACTGCTCTCCGTGCGGCTTCCGATGACCCACGCGGCCGTGCACGGCAGTCCAGGGGCGCGCACCGGCGTCGGGGCTGGTGGGGCGTGGTGGAGGTGGCGGTGTTCGATGAGTTTAGGGTTTTCTCAGAGAGATACTTCTCTCGATCTCAAATACACAGTCGCGGGGGGGGGGGGGGGGGGGTCGGGTCTCGGTTGGTTTTGGCCGAGTGAGCTCTCGGGATGAGCTTGGGGTTGCTGCTGCTGGGCTTGGGATGGGATCGGGCGGCTTTGTTTTTTTTTTCTATTTCTTTTTCTAATTCTTTTTTCTATTTGCATATATTTTTTTTTCTATTTGCATATATATATATATATATATATATATATATATATAGTCTTCCTTGGCATGGCTAATACACTAATCAAGGCACGCCACTCCACTATCTGTCACGACCGTTATCCAAATTGTTGGGCCGGGCCGAGCCATGTCCAGCCTACGCTTGGTTAAAGCGTAGTAAGCTGTTCTAAGAATATACAATAAAGGATCTAAGCTGCTAACAGTTTTTTTTGTATGAAGGCTTTAGTCATTGTTCCAATATATATATATATATATATATATATATATATATATATATATATATATATATATATATATATATATATATATATATATATATATATATTTACACACATATACATATATATTATACATTTATATTTACATACACATACATACGTATATCGTATACATTTATATATACCTACACACACACACACACACACACACACACACACACACACACACACACACATATATATATATATATATATATATATATATATATATATATATATATATTAATAAATTATAAATGTATTTACACACCTATATATATATATATAAATATATATATATATATATATATATATATATATATATATATATATATACAACATGTATTCATGTATATACCCTAATAAATTATAAATACATTTACATGTATTCAATATATATATATCCTGATATTTATACATATATATACCACAAATTTTATATAGACAATAAAATATTTTAAATAAAATCAATATTAATGATAGCTAATAGTAATAAATATATTTATTTAATCACCAAAAAATAATAATAAAATAATTAAATGGTGGTTTGGTGATTCACCTTTATCCGGGTCCTGAAAATTGTACAAATATGGTAAAACAATATTTAATAATAAAAATACCAATTTTTGTACAAACATTCAAATAATAAAAAATGTACATCAATACCCAAAATAATTTAGGAACTATTTGTACACACAAAAAATACGCCTACATGGTCGTCTTTGGTCTCACTACAAGATTACATAGGTTCGATTTCGTTTCGGGTCTAGTCCGAGCTAAATCGACACAAACCGGGTCTCCTACAAGTTAGTAAAATAATTAATAAATAATTTAAAATGTCTTTAGAGGTTAAGTCGCAACTTGGGCCTGGTTTTTTTAGTTAGGACACACTTATGGCTGAGTCTTCCTTGGCATGGCTAATATACTAATCAAGGCACGCCACTGCACTATCTGTCACGACCCGTTATCCAAATTGTTGGACCGGGCCGAGCCATATCCAGCCTACGCTTAGTTAAAGCGTAGTAAGCTGTTCTAAGAATATACAATAAAGGATCTAAGCTGCTAACAGTTCTAATATCACATTTAAAAGGTTCATCACAACACAGCATCTATAAGCGAAAGTAAGATAAGCACAGACTTATAATACACTTCCAAAGTATCTAACTTGAGACAAAGTCCAGTATCCAAATATAAGATCAAACCAAAGTCTAAGTCTCAAAACACATGAAAGATATCTAAGCAAGGTTCTCCGCTGGGACCTCTTCTGGAGCTAAGGCCAGGTCCTCAAATGCAGTGCCATAATATGTATCACATAGTATTTCCTCCTCGAAAAGTGAACCTACAACGTTATCCTGTCAGGACGGGAGCAAGTACTGATTCTACAAACTAAACATACTGAGCATGGAATAAAAGAGATGTAGTAAATAAGAATCATGGCATCTATCTCCTGTCGTATCACAATCATGTCATATCACAAATCTATCATGTCAGGAATACATTTGTCATGACGACATATGTATATCTAGAGTTTAAAACTGGAGCAGGTACGTGATCGTCAATAGGTGTACAATGTGCAGGAGCACATAATAAAATGTACTTCCGTACAAGTGTAAAGGAGATAGATGTACATACGCACAAATACAGCTTTGAGAAATGCCTACGGCACGGTAACATATAAAATAAAACTTTGCTCGGTACGATAGAGGGGGCATGATCACGTACTCAACTATCAGTTTCCCCATAACCCAGATTCTAACATGTGAGAGATATGAGAATAGTATAAACATGTGAGAGATACGAGAACAGTGAAAACATGTAAGAGATACGAGAACGGTATAAAATATGTGAAAGATACTGGGAGCAGTATAAGCATGGCATGTACTGAGAGCAATTTAAAACATGGTAGGTACTGAGATCAATTTTAAAGCATGTGAAGCATACGCTTAAGGGTGTCAACGGATGCATATCGATACGGATAGGACAATATCCGTATCCGTATCCGATTTTTTTTTGTAATATTCGAATTCGATTCGATATCCGAACGGATATTTCTTTTGATACTTCAAATTCGTATCCGTTTAGTTTAACGGATATGGAATAAAATCCGATTCGATCCGATAAACTAAAAGAAATTCGAATCTACCTAGTCTATTATTATTATCCGAATATCCGAAATTCAAAATATTAAAAATTTAGTAATTATCCGAATATCCAAAAATCTGAAATCCAAAATATTCAAAATTTGACAAACTATGATAATTTTTACATCATTTCTTTATTCTAGACACAATAATACAATTTCAAGCACGTACATAAGAACATTACAATAAAAAATCCACAAGAAAATAAAAAAAGACCATTATATATCTTGTGTTTGCATCATGCAGTGTTCTTGTTCTTGTGGTTTTCCATTTCGAGTTGGCGTTGCACGAAAACATTTGTAGAAGAGGATGGAGTTTGGAAGCCTTGTCTATCAATCTGTTTCTCGTCCTGCCTATCAAACTGGCCATGGGTGCGGTCAGTTTTTTTGCCAAATGACAAGAACACATTTGGAGAAGAGAATGGAGTTTGGACAGTCAAAGCCTTGTTTCAGTACAGGGTAATGAGACATACCATCTCTCTGACCTCAATATGTCGGCCGTATCAAAAGGTTTCACGATCGCTTACATCCATTCCATCCTCATTATCCTCGAGATCATTGCTAGGTGCCTGTTCTACATGAGCTGCAAGCCTGAAAGTTTAGTAGCTAGGGTGGATCTGATCATTATCAAACAAAGCTAGAACTTGAAGATAAGTGTGCAATTTGAAGCATACTTGCGAACCCCAAAGGTCCTTTCCAAATTTTCACTTAGAACAACAATACCAAGTTGTTGGTGAAAGAAAATTAATCTCACATATATCCGCTTCATTCTAATGTTATGTTCTTGTCAGTGATTGAGAAATGTACAACACTTTTGAACTGTAAGATTCATATAGTAGTAGTACAACATCATTGTATAATAAAGTTCGCAATATTTGGAGTTTCCTTTTCAGCATAGCCTATAATTGCTTTGCCTGGAAGAAATTTTAGAACAATTCCAATAAGTGCTACTATAGAGCTTTGCTTGGAAGAAATTTTAGAATAATTCCAATGATACTATAGAATGAAGTAGAACATCATACTTACCTGACATTCAAGCCAAGGAAACTTGGCCTCGGAACTAATGGATGTGAAGCTAAGGACAGAGAAAAGGTGACTTAGTGATATAAAGTGGAGTACTTGGAGAGTAATAAATCCTTTCGCACACCCAGTCCTAGAGGAGCTGAATGGTCATCTAGAGGAGCTGAATGGCAGTTGCAAAGTACATTTGTAGAAGAGAATGGACTCGGAAGTTGGAGAGTAATAATTACTTAATATAAAGTGGAATGCTTGGAGAAAGTATGTAATATAAAGTATCACCCTCTCCCACACCTAGAACAGCTGGCCGGCCGACCCTTTCACATTCTTTGTAAATTATAATTAATATGATGTATTACTATTATTTATTGTATATATATAATATTATACTAAGTAGAAGATGAAAAGTCAGTCATAATGAATCATGAAAAAATCATTTGAAAAATAACACCCTTTCATTAATATATATATATTATATAAACATTATATATAATATCGGATATCTGTATCTGGTATTCATAAGTTGTAATTTGAAATCGGATCGGATATTAACAGATTCGAATACCTTAATATCCGAATCTGTATCCAAAAAAAGATATTATCCGAAAAATATTCAGATATCCGAATTCGACATCTAAAATTTCGGATAATATTCAAAAGTTCGGATACAGAATCGAATCGGATTCGGATTTTCGACTATCCATTGACAGGTCTACATACGCTAGATATATAGAAACCTGTAAGATACGGTTTTCCAGTTTAAATCACTGTATTAACATGGTTCATACACAATTCATTATCATATGTAGTAAAATAAAGTTTGTAGGGGTACTCGCCTCGAGCAAGGCAATAATACGAGTATGAAGATATAGATGTACGGTGTCCTGTCAAAATGATACACAATCTCAGTCTCTAAACTATGTTCAAGATTTTACACTAGTGGTGTGACACGACTCCTAGCTGGATACTAGCTAAGGGATGTCATAGCATTAGAAAATCAATTTGGGGTGACACTAAGCCTATAACCAACCATTAAAACCCTTGAAACACAAAGGTCATTTTAGAGCTTTACAAAGTCCAAACATGTAAATATATACACTAATAATAATAATTAATTACAAATTAAGGATGACACATAAACAAAATCTACAGATGTCGTCGGATGACAAAACAAATATCACCAACGTGTCTAAATTGGTCAAATTAGCTAGGATAGCCTACCCATAAGTTCAATTTGGACACATGGGCAAAATGGTAGTTTCGGATCAAAATAATGTCCGTCGTTGGACCCACTTTTCACCAAAAAATATGTCAGGATAGAAGTCAACAAAACCTAGCAAATTATATATTCACAAATCCAGAATAATGATACGAACCCAACGGTATATCTGAAATGGGATTTCGATAACCCGATCACAAAATGGTCCGCTGACCTGGATATTGGTATCCAATTTGTACGAAAATGCGTGTCGAAGTCAAAGTCCACTAAATCTAACAAAGTATATGCCAACGAGTCCAGAATAACGATACGAACTCAACGATATATCCGAAATTGGATTTTGATGAGCCGATCTCAAAATGACATGTTGACGCGGACTGTAGGACTCGCTTTACACTGAAATACGTGCCAGGGCCCACGTCCTCCAAATCAAGCAAACTTTATATAAAAATGTGCCAGAATGACGTCACGAGTCTACTGGTGATGTCAAAAATTGAATCCGAAGTCCCGGGTTCAAAATAGAAGTTTACAAGTGCAAAATTAAGAATTCGGACAGCCAACTTTGTCGTCGAATTCGACCAACCAAATGTACTCACAATGAAGTAAAATTAAGGGGCAGGAAGATGGATATACCATCTACGCACAGGAACTGGTGGCACGCCAAACGGAGCTGCGACGGCGGAGTTACGAGCTGACAAAGTTGGCTCCACAAAACTGTCCAAAAATAGTACAATTTAAAGTGTCAACTTGGTGGCCAGTTTTGATATATCAAACGACGAAATTAACGGACGAACTTGAAGGGAGTGAAGGGGTATATACCGAGATTGTGACGGAGCAAAGAGTTCACCGATCCAACGGTCGGATCTCTCGAAAAACATGCACGAAGTAACTATCCTAAAACAAGATTTTGACTTCGATCCTACGCGTGTCACACCGAGATTCCATTCAAAACGCACGAATCGTGTACGTGGCTCGTCGGGGAGGATGATGAGCACCTCAAGGAGGTCGCCTAGGGTTCGTTGGACAGGGAAGGTCGCCGTGGGGGCGGTGGTTGACCGCGCGGCGGCGTGCGGTGCATGGTGGCGCGGCCGTTGCTACCGTTATCGCAGCTGCTGCTACTGTTGTTGTTGCAGCTGCTGCTGCTGCATGGCGCACGCGCGCTGCTGCATGCGCGTGCGGCGGCGACGGCGGTCTCCGGCAGGGGTGGCCGCGGTGGTGGTGCTGGGAGGCGAAGTGGTGGTGGCGGTTCGGGTGATGGTGGTGGAGATAGTGAGTAGTGGTGTTCATGGTGGTGGTGGTGTGTGGTGATGAAGATGGTGATGAGCTTGTGATGGAGTGGAGGAGGAAGAGAGGTGGAGGTGGTGGCTGAGATGGTGATGCTCGGCCATGGGTGGTGGAGGTCGGCCGAGTGGAGCAGGGGGGCTGTGTGAAAATGAGAGAGAAGGAGAGAGTATTATATGTGTATGTGTGAGTGTGTGTAATATATAATATATGGAAAGAGAGAGATAGTGAGAATAGAGAGAGATATAGATATTTGAAAGAGAGAGGGGGTGAAGTCGATTGAGAGGGAGGGTAGGGTATGTGCTGGTGGAGAGAGGGGGTGAGGTGTGTGTGTGAGTAATAAGAGATAGAGATATATTTGTAAATATGTATATATATATACATATTAGAAAGAGAGGGAGATATTTATATAAAAATAAGGAGATATTTTAAATAGAAAAAAAGAGAAAAATTGTGTGGGGTATTTGGGTAGTCATGAGAGGACAATATGGACCTTGGGTTTGGGTTCAGTTGAGCCGGGTCGGGTCAAAATTGGACATGGTGCAATACTTGAATTTAAATAGGTATTTATGATCATGGGTAAATAAGTAACATGTGGGAACTCAAATAAATGGGACACAAGTATCATGTAGGTAGTAGGCTTCATGTGGGCTATGTCCATACTTTGGGTCGACTAGGTTGGATCGATATCGGGTCCCAAAATTTAATTGGAAGTTAAATCAGGTTTTACGGTAGATAATTAATTGGCCTAAATTGACCCGAAAGTAGTGCGAAGCAAATAAAGCACAAAATGGAGTGTCTGAGTGGGATACGAAGGTCATGGATGTAGAACGTCTCGAGTAGATCATACACAAGAAGTTGGTTCTGAGGAAACGACTGGTCTTGTGCTCCCAAATTAAAAGTCACGGTAACGTAAAAACGATGATCAAAGATAAAAGTGGGAATTCAATTAATAATCATTTAATCGATCAAAGGTCTAATTTGACCCCAAGTTGTGTGATACAAAAAGAGCACAAGGGAACGAGTTTAAGTGGGACATGATATATCAAAACGAAGATAATTTTGTCTGCTACAAAATCCATAAAGAGAGTTTACAGAGATTGTCATCTCTGACGCTCCAGAAGTCAAAGTCACAAAAAGTACATTATTGATCAAACAATTAAATAATAAAATATTTATTGAAAATAATTCATTTAGAAATTTTAAAATAAACCCTAAAATTCAGGGGGCTTACATCCTACCCACCTTATAAGAATTTCATCCTCGAAATTTAAAATCATCCAATAGGTCAAACTATAACATGTAGCTGCTCTGGCTACGATACTCAATCTGTTATCCTTGTGATCATCTCTTCCGTTTTTCTTTACAATCTTTTTGTTTCAGGTTCAACAAGGTCCTTCTATCATAAACTACGTCATATATCCTTTAGAATCCTCCATATTAATATGAAACCTTTATGTATACCCTAAACTATAGGTCATTCTCTGGGTATGTCTATAAGCCTAAAATGCTTAATCATCAACCATATTTCCAACCTCAATTGTAAATACTTGATTTCCTTATCATATCCTAAGTATCCTTATTCTATCAATCTACAGGCCCTTTGTATTATTTGTCGTTAATCATTTCCTACAGTTTTTCCTTGAAATCATACGTTCAATACTTATCCTTGGCGTAGAGCCTTCTTCTTTTTACTTAATAACTCCTCCGAATATAAATCCTCGATTTTAAACTCCCAATTTATTAATTACCAATGTACATATGTCTTTGCCTTGTTCCTTATCTTTTTAACTGATATCTTTTCGATCTCGTACGCAACAATATATCTCATTCTAACTTATTCTATATCATTCCACATATCGATCTACCCTCTAATCACATGTAATTAGCTTACAGATAACCAATAATTACTTGGTCATCAAAGTCCTACAATACTCAATCCTCAAACTCTAAGCACGAGATTCAAATCCCCAATACATAGTCATAACAATATAATATTTCATCATTCCATCTTAGATACCCTATCATCAAGTCATACTATCAATACAATCGTTCTTAATGGTTTCCGAGTCTACTACAGTCAGTCACCCATACTTGTCCAATAAGCTTAATCTAACCAATCCCTAGAAAAAGTATTTATCACAATCACACAATACACTTATAGTTATACTATAGAATCAGTTAACAAGATTTGGCTATTTTGGTCGTCTATCAAATAGAAGGTAACAATGCCTAAGACTGGGTCAAGCAATCCATAACAGTGTCCAAACAAGTTAAAGGTCAAGCAAGACAGGAAAGTTCGTTAAAATATCTCCAAGAACGGTACGAAGACAACGAGATGCATATGACATAGTCGAGGTAAAATTCGAGAACCATATACCTCCGCGATTAGGTCACGTGAAGTTATTGCCAAGTCAGTGTACACCTGGTTGGAATAACTTCTTTGTTCCGTAATACGACGGATGGCTGCAGTACACAGCAGACAATACAGGTTCTTGAACTTATCTTGGCTAAAATCCATGAAATATTAATCAAATACACAGGGTATGGTTCAAGTAAGATCCGTGAAACATATGTAACCATGATGCCGTCGTCTGAAGTCCTGCCTCGCCAGTATTTCTCTGGCCGCAAAACTTTCGATTCCGCAATACAAGGTTAAAATCTAATTTCTTGAACCTTCCGTGGATCAATCTATAAGGCGTTTCCAACAATTACCGAGAAAGACGAGAAGAATTACCCAAGAGGTTAACGAAGAAGGGTTTAGTCAAATCATAGGAACGATGGAACACAAAAATAATTATGTCCAAAAAGATAACCTGAAAGCAATCCTGTTGGAGAGTCCTAGGGAACCTATAATCCTAGTTGTAGATATAGATAGGACAGAGTTAATCAAGACGGGAAAGAATGATAATAAGAATTTATTCTTGCTCATTCGGTCATAACGAAGTGAACCAAGTTGAGATATGATCTGATAACCATACACGTCTTCCTGAAATTACGTTGTCAAAAATTTTGCCACACCAGTAAGCTTAGATGCAATAAACGATAGAGTCATAACTATGGTATACACTCTATAATCATGTTATCTAAAATTCTCACCACGCCAACCGGTATGGCTGCAAAAAAATCTAAATTCTATAACTAAGATAAGTATACCCAAAATCAGGCCCTATGTTTTTGTCATACCAGCTAATATGGCTGCGATAAATTTTAAACTCCATAAATAAAGCAGATATTTACTTTATCAGGATATATTATAATGTAATCCACAAAATTTATCACGATGCAAGATCAAAGTCAACAACGAAAATCAGAAATCAATTTCAACAACGAATTAAGGAAGAGCAAATAGAAATAAGCGAAAACAGATTTCGAGGTAAGATTAGAGTGAGATCCTCAGGGGTAATCCCAAGGGTACTATCTCAGTCAAAATTGTAACCCACTAAATTTTTCAAGCAAGAGAATAAATATAGTTAACGGTCCTATGCTGTGATGAGTCTTCCTATGTTGCAATCCTAGACATCCTCTAGGTGTTCTAATTGTTGTCCCTAGTGTTAACAAGTTGTCCTAAGATCCTAGTTGCAGGCCTGCTTGGTACAATAACGTAACCAAACAACTTAAGTCTTGACCTGCGTGGGCAGCCACTAAAAATATGTCACGACCCGTTACCCAAATTGTTGGGCCGGGCCGAGCCATGTCCAGCCTACGCTTGGTTAAAGCGTATTAAGCTGTTCTAAAAATAGACAATAAAGGATCTAAGCTGCTAACAGTTCTAATATCACATTTAAAAGGTTCATCACAACACAGCATCTATAAGAGAAAGTAAGATAAGCACAGACTTATAATACACTTCCAAAGTATCTAACTAGAGACAAAGTCCAGTATCCAAATATAAGATCAAACCAAAGTCTAAGTCTCAAAACACATGAAAGATATCTAAGCAAGGTTCCCCGTTGGGGCCTCTTCTGGAGCTAAGGCCAAGTCCTCAAATGCAGTGCCATAATATGTATCACATAGCATTTCTTCCTCGGAAAGTGAACCTACAACGTTATCCTATCAGGACGGGAGCAAGTACTAATTTTACAAACTAAACATACTGAGCATGGAATAAAAAGAGATGTAGTAAATAAGAATCATGTCATCTATCTCCTGTCGTATCACAATCATGTCATATCACAAATCTATCATGTCAGGAATATATTTGTCATGACGATATATGTATATCTAGAGTTTAAAACTGGAGCAGGTACGTGATCGTTAATAGATGTACAATGTGCAGGGGCACATAATGAAATATAATTTCGTACAAGTGTAAAGGCGATAGATATACATACGCACAAATACAGCTTTGAGAAATGCCTACGGCACGGTAACATATAAAATAAAACTTTGCTCGGTACGATAGAGGGGGCATGATCACGTACTCAACTATCAGTTTCTCCATAACCCAGATTCTAACATGTAAGAGATACGAGAATAGTATAAACATGTGAGAGATACGAGAACAGTAAAAACATGTGAGAGATACGAGAACAGTATAAAATATGTGAAAGATACTGGGAGCAGTATAAACATGGCAGGTACTGAGAGCAATTTAAAATATGGTAGGTACTGAGATCAATTTTAAAGCATGTGAAGCATACGCTAGATATATAGAAACCTGTAAGATACAGTTTTCCAGTTTAAATCACTGTATTAACATGGTTCATACGAAATTCATTATCATATGCAGTAAAATAAAGTTTGTAGGGGTACTCGCCTCGAACAAGGCAAGAATACGAGTATGAAGATATAGATGTCCGGTGTCCTGTCAAAATGATACACAATCTCAATCTCTAAACTATGTTCAAGATTTTATACTAGTGGTGTGACACGACTCCTAGCTGGATACTAGCTAAGGGATGTCCTAGCATAGAAAATTAATTTGGGGTGACACTAAGCCTATAACCAACCATTAGAACCCTTAGAAACACAAAGGTCATTTTAGAGCTTTACAAAGTCCAAACATGTAAATATATACACTAATAATAATAATTAATTACAAATTAAGGATGACACATAAACAAAATCTACAGATGTTGTCGGATGACAAAACAAATATCACTGTGGCCAGATTGGTCAAATTAGCTAGGATAGCCTACCCATAAGTCTAATTTGGACACTGGAGCAAAATAGTAATTTTGGGTCAAAATGATGTCCGTTGTTCGACCCACTTTGTACCGAAAAATGTGTCAGAATAGAAGTCTACAAAACCTAACAAATTATATGTCCATGAATCCAGAATGGTGATACGAACCCAAAGGTATGTCCGAAATGGGATTTCGATGACCTGATCACAAAATGGTCCGTTGACCTGGATATTGGTATCCGATTTGCACGAAAATGCGTGTCGAAGCAAAAGTCCACTAAATCTAACAAAGTATATGTCAACAAGTCCAGAATGACGATACGAACTCAATAGTATATCCGAAATTGGATTCCGATGAGCTAATCTCAAAATGACATGTTGACGCTGACTGTGGAATCCGCTTTGCACCGAAATGTGTGCCAGGGTCCACGTCCTCTAAATCAAGCAAACTTTATTTGAAAACGTGCCAGAACGACGCCACGAGTCTACTAGTGGTGTCAGAAATTGAATCCGAAGTCCCGGGTTCAAAAATAGAATTTTACAAGTACAAATTTAAGAATTCGGACGGCCAACTTTGGCGTCAAATTCGACCAACCAAACGTACGCACAATAAAATGAAACTTAAGGGGCAGGACGATGGTTATACCAGCTACGCACAGGAACTAGTGGTACGCCAAACGGAGCTGCGACGGCGGAGTTACGAGCTGACGAAGTTGGCTCCACAAAACTGTCCAAAAATTGTACAATTTAAAGTGTCAACTTGGTGGCCAGTTTTGATTTATCAAACGACGAAATTAACTGACGAAACTTGAGAGGAGTGAAGGGGTATATACCGAGATTGTGACGGAGCAAAGAGTTCGTCGATCCAACAGTCGGGTCTCTCGAAAAACGTACACGAAGTCACTGTCCCGAAACAAGATTTTGACTTCGATTCTACGCGCGTCAAGCCGGGGTTCCATTCAAAATGCAGAATCGTGTACGTGGCTCGTCGGGGAGGACGACGAGCACCTCAGGGAGGTCACCTAGGGTTCGTTGGACAGGGGAGGTCGTCGTGGTGGCTGTGGTTGACCGTGCGGCGGCGTGCGGCGTACGGTGGCACGGCCGCTGCTGCCGTTATCGCAGTTGCTGCTGCTGTTGTTATTGCAGCTGCTGCTGCTGCATCGCACACGCGTGCTGCTGCGTGTGCGCGCAGCGGCGATGACGGTCTCCGGCAGGGGTGGCCGCGGTGGTTGTGCTCGGAGGCGAAGTGGTGGTGGCGGTTCGGGTGATGGTGGTGGAGATGCTGAGTAGTGGTGTTCATGGTGGTGGTGGTGTGTGGTGATGAAGATGATGCTGAGCTTGTGATGGAGTAGAGGAGGAAGAGAGGTGGAGGTGGTGGCTGAGATGGTGGTGCTCGGCCATGGGTGGTGGAGGTCGGCCGAGTGGAGTAGGGGGGTGGGCTGTGTGAAAATGAGAGAGAGGGATAGAGAGTATTATATAAATGTGTGTAATATATAATATATAGAAAGAGAGAGAGAGAGTTAGAATAAAGAGAGAGAGATATAGATATTTGAAAGAGAGAGGGGGTGAAGTCGGTCGAGAAGGGAGGGGGGTATGTGCTGGTGGAGAGAGGGGGTGAGGGGTGTGTGTGAGTAATAATATATATATATATATATATATATATATATATATATATATATATATATATATATATATATATATATATATTAGAAAGAGAGGAAGATATTTATAGAAAAATAAGGAGATATTTTAAATAGAAAAAAAGAGAGAAATTGTGTGGGGTATTTGGTTAGTCATGAGAGGAAAACATGGAGCTTGGGTTTGGGTTCGGTTGAGCCGGGTCGGGTCAAAATCGGACATGGTGCAATAATTGAATTTAAATAGGTATTTATGATCATGGATAAATAAGTAACATGCGGAGACTCAAATAAATGGGACACAAGTATCATGTGGGTAGTAGGCTTCATGTGGGCCATGTCCATACTTTGGGTCGACTAGGTTGGATCGATGTCGGGTCCCGAAATTTAATTGGATGTTAAATCAGGTTTTACGTTAGATAATTAATTGGCCTAAATTGACCCGAAAGTTGTGCGAAGCAAATGAAGCACAAAATGGAGTGTCTGAGTGGGACACGAAGGTCATGGGTGTAGAGCGTCTCGAGTAGATCATACACGAGGAGTTGGTTCTAAGGAAACGACTGGTCTTGTGCTCCCAAATTAAAAGTCACGGTAACGTGCAAACGATAATCAAAGATAAAAGTGGAAATTCAATTAATAATCATTTAATCGATCAAAGGTCTAATTTGACCCGAAGTTGCGTGATACAAAAAGAGCACAAGGGAACGAGTTTAAGTGGGACATGATATATCAAAACGAAGATAATCTTGTCTGCTACAAAACCCATAAAGAGAGTTTATAGAGATTGGCATCTTTGACGCTCCAGAAGTCAAAGTCACGGAAAGTACATTAATGATCAAAACAATTAAATAATAAAATATTTATTGAAAATAATTCATTTAGAAAATTTAAAATAAACCCTAAAATTCAGGAGGCTTACACTATCCGTGCCATGATTCTTAGTCGTCTGGTACTTCAAAACTTAACCATGGCTAAAGTCATCTACCGTAATAATTAACTAAACAATTATTTATAAAATTCTAAAAATTATCATTTAAATCAAATAAATAATAAAAAATATTTCAAAAAAATTTCGGGAAGAGGAGTTACACTACTTGCCATGTCTGTTCCAGCAAGGAGTGGTTTACCACCTATACACCAACTTCTGAAGTGGTTATGGTGGCAAACCAGGCACAAGCTGAAGTGCTCGGGATCGGGACGGTAGTTTTGAAGCTGACTTCTGGCAAGACTCTGATGCTTCAAGATGTGAAGCATGTACCTGCTATCGCAAAGAACCTGATCTCGGGAGGCCTACTTTGCAATACAGGCCTCAGGATAGACATCAATGCTAGCCATATGGTGATGTCTATTAAGGGAACGTATTTTGGAAAAGCTTTTTATACCGAAGGAATGTTCAAAATTCAGCTTGTAAATCAATCCAATGTAATTAATGCTATCACTCCTTCTGCTTATACTCTTGAGTTGTGGTATAATATGCTAGGATATGTTCATTGTAAACGAATAAATAAAATGTCTAGTCTAGGACTTATCTCCAAGTATGGAGGTAAGGCAGAGAAATGTGAAGTTTGTGCTCAAACGAAGATCACAAGGAAACCCTTTCCTCGGGTTTATCGAAGTACAGATCTTCTGGAGTTGGTATACTCTGATATTTGTGACTTCAAACAGTTCTCTACAAAGGTCGGGATGAAGTATTTCATAACCTTCATCGATGACTTCTCTAAGTATGCGTTCGTCTACTTGCTGAAGGCTAAAGACGAAGCATTCGAGAAGTTTAAGGAGTTCAGAGCCGAAGTTGAATGGCAGACTGGACAACAACTCAAAAGAATAAGAAGTGATCCAGGTAGAGAGTACAGGTCTCATGAATTTGCATCGTTCTGTAAAGAACATAGAATTATCAATGAGACTACGGCTCCGTACTCTCCTTAATCAAATGGAGTAGCAGAGAGGAAGAACAGAAAGTTAACAGAAATGATTAACTCAATGTTGTTGACTGCGGATCTTCCAAAGTGGTACTGGGGAGAAGCTGCATTGAAGGCCACTTTTATTCTAAATAGCGTGCCTCATGCAACTTCAGATATTACTCCTCATGAACTCTGGTTCAAGGTCAGACCTAACTTGAATGTCATTCAAGTGTGGGGGTGTCTGGCATATGTCAAGCTTCTAGATCTGAAGATTCAGAAGCTTGGGACAAGGACTACAAATACGATCTTCTTGGGGTATGCCGAGAAGAGTGATGCTCCGAAATTTCTTAATATTGAGTCAAATCATATCATTGAATCTCGCGACGCAAAATATTTTGAAAACAAATTTGTAAGACACAAGCATATTGTTCTTGCGGATATACCGGAGAACAATAAGGGTGCGCAAGAAACTGAAGTTTTCAATGAAGAAGTAGTCTAAGAAGATGTTGTTGTTGAAACAACGGTTGAACCAGAATTTGCTGAGCCGTCAGCGAAGCGTACGAGGAGGCCAAAGAACTTCGAAAATGACTTTGTCTTCTATCATGTGGAAGCAGATCCGCTTACCTATGATGAGACGATGAAGACCAGAGATACGATTTTCTGGAAGGAGGCGATTGACAATGAAATTGATTCCATCACCTCAAATAACACTTGGGTGTTGGTTGATCTACCTGAAGGAGCAAAACCTATCGAATGCAAATGGATCTTCAAGAAGAAGATGAAAGCAGACGGAACTATTGACAAGTTCATGGCTAGGTTGGTAGCCAAGGGGTTTTCTTAGAAGCAGGGGATTGACTACTTTGACACGTATGCTCCAGTAGTCCGGATGACCACCATCAGAATGTTGATTGCTCTCGCAGCAATACATAAGATGGTGATACATCAGATGGATGTGAAAATAACTTTCCTAAATGGCGAGCTGATCGAAGAGATTTATATGTAACAGCCAGAGGGATTTGTCGTCAAGGGTCTTGAAGACAAAGTCTGTAAGTTGGTAAAATTCTTGTACGGTCTTATACAGGCTTCCAAGATGTGGCATGAGAAATTTGACAAGATTATAAGGTTAAATGGCTACATGATCAGCGAGACGGACAAGTATGTTTACACGAAGTTCGCTGATGGAAGGGTGTGATCGTTTGTCTATACGTGGACGATATGCTGATCCTAGGTACAGATATGGGCTGTGTCACGGAGACAAAGAAGTTTATCTCGAGCAAGTTCAGTATGAAGGACTTGGAGGAAGCTGATGTGATCTTAGGGATCAAGATCATCCGGACAGACACTGGACTAGCACTGTCACAATCTCATTATGTTGAGAAGATGATCACTCGTTACGGGTATCAGGATCTTCCAGGGATCGATACGCCGTACAGGTGTGATCTGAAGCTGAAGCCTAATTCAGGGGAAAGTATCAAGCATCTGGAGTATGCAAGCGTAATCGGGAGTTTGATGTATGCTACTACTGCCACAAGGCCTGACATAACTTTCGCCGTAGAAATGTTGAGTCATTTCACGAGCAATCCAGGCATTGAGCACTAGAAAGCTGTGAAACGGGTTATGAGATATCTTAAAAAGACTCAGACATATACACTGCACTACAGCGGAGATCTGCCGGTAGTGGAAGACTTCAGTGATGCCAGCTGGTGCTCAGAAATAGAGAGCGAGAGGTCCATAGGTGGATACATTTTCACAATGGATGGAGCTGCTATATCGTCGAAATCGAAGAAGCAGACAATGCTCTCGTTGTCATCCATGGAATCTGAGTTCTTTGCACTTGATACCGCAGCGGAGGAAGCAGAACGGCTTCGGGTGTTCATGTATGATCTTCCAGTGGTTGGAGTACAAATACCGGCAATATCGATATGCTGCGATAACCAGGCGACTGCGACGGTGGCATCAAATGACCTCTTCAACTGGAAGAAGAGGACTGTGCGGTTGAAGCACAGGGCAATACGCGATCTCATCAAGAGGGGTATTATTGCAGTGATTGATGTTCGAAGTCAAGAGAACCTAGCGGATCCGCTTACCAAGGGCCTCAAGCGCTAGCTGGTCGATGACATAGAATGTAAAATGGTGTCACGACCCGCTATCAAAATTGTAGGGCCGGGCCGAGCCATGTCCAGCCTATGCTTGGACAAAACGTAGTAAGCTGTTATAGAAGATAGTCAAGATCGTACTAAGTGTGCTAACAATTATATTTAAAGTATTTTAAGATGTTTGTCACAATACAGCATTTATAGATGAAAGCAAAACATGTTTTAAAGTTTATTACACTTTTAAAGTAAGAACTGGAGACAAGGTCCAGTAACCAAGTAAAAGTTGTAACAACTCAAAGTCTAAGTCTAAAACAGAAAAAAACAACTAAGCAAGGTTTTCCGCTAGAGCCTCTTCTGGAGCAAAGGCTAGGTCCTCTAAGGCAGTCCCGTAGTAAGTATCACATAACATTTCTTCATCGGATAGTGTACCTACAACGTTATCCTGTCAGGACGGGAGCAAGTACTTGTACTACAAACATATAATACTGATCATAAAATGGTAAGAGATGAAATAACTGTAATCCTGACATATCACAATCTATCATGTAAAATCACAACTATCATGGCAAGGATACATTTGTCATGATGACACATGCATATATATAGTTTAAAACTGGAGCAGGTACGTGATCGGTCAATAGGTATAAAATGTACCGGTGTATAAGCCATAAATCTGAAATGTACATACGTACAAGTAACAAGCATAGGTGTAGATTCGTACAAAAATGCGGGATAAAGTCTACGACAAGGTATGCATATACAATACGGCCTTGCTCGGTACATACGTACGGAGAAGGGGGCATGATCACGTACTTAACTATCAGTTTCTTTTATGTCCCAGTAACCATCATGTGAGATATGTAAAAGCCCTTCTAAGCATGTGAAGATACTGAGAATCCGTATAAAGCATGTAATGATATGACTTTGCAGTTTCCATAAAGCAGTATTTTAATATGGTTCATTCACAGTTCATTATCATTTGCAGTAAATAAGTTTATAGGGGTACTTGTCTCGAGCAAACCAATGATAAGAATATGTAGCTATAGATGTCCGGTGTCCTGTCAAAATGATATACAATCTCAGTCTCTAAGTTATGATTAAGTTTTATACTAGTGGTGTGACACAGCTCCTAATAGGATACTAGCTAAGTGATGCTCTAGTAGTCCAATATGGGGTGTTACAACATCTAGACCAACACGTAGTGTCTCTACACTAAGGTAGGGTAAGGTCCCGATACTAAAATATCCCAAAACCCACAAAAACACACAAGTCAATATTAATTAATTAATTATTCAGACTATACATTGTGTTTCAATAATTATTAAGATAGTTATACAGTCTTATTATATGTTAAATAATATACCAAATTGATCCTTGTTAATTATAGTAATTTAATATAAATTTTTTGGAATTTATAATCCAGTGTAAGTATTTATTAAAAAGCAGTTTACAAGTGTACATTGAAAATGAGCTCTAGTTTCCTATTTTTAAACAGTGGCAAAACAGTAAATTAAATCTTGGTAAAATTATATTAAATTAGCTTAAATAACATAGTATTATATAATAATTTTTCTGGAACTTATTCAGCTTAAAAAGTTGTCTGAAAATTCAAATATCATAAAGCACAGATTCTAAAATTAAATAAATAATTATTTAATATATTTGTCCACGTATCGGAATTTGAACCGAAGTCCAGATACGGGATCCAAGGCTGTGAACCAAGTCCAACATGACTTGACTAGACCCCGAATATGTGTAGGCTCACGCAAGTCCGATCAACCCATTTTAGGCTTGGACTTAGAGTGGTCGTTTGCACAAAGTACGTAAAATCGTAAATAAATACGAAATTTAAATACATGTAATTAAAGAAATTTAAATTGCAGAAATTGAGAGCGTACATATTACAGTATAGGCACTCTATTTATAAATATATATTTCAGTATAGGCACTGTATTTATTTACATATTACAGTATAGGCAGCGTATTTAAATTGACATAAATTTAAATGACAGAATTAAATGACAGAATTTAAATGACAGAATTAAATATATATAATTTAATATGATGTGTTCATCAAAAACACAAAGAAATTCCAATATTATATTGATATTATTTTATCATATTTTATTTAGACACACACACACACACACACACACACACACACATATATATATATATATATATATATATATATATATATATATATATATATATATATATATATATTTATATTTATATTTATATATATATATATATATATATATAAATAAATAATATTAATTAATTAAGTATGCAGAAAATGTGGTTTAGACAGAAATATATAGTATTGGCAGTATACATAGTATATTGTATTTATACAGTATTTTAATATATAATGTATATATATATATATATATATATATATATATATATAAAAATATATATATATATATATATATATATATATATATATATATATATAAACTTATAAACAATTCCACAAAAATTTACTTAATACATACGAAGGGAGGATTCGAACTCGGGTCTACAAAGGGGGGGTTCGAACTTGCACGCTGACCAATGGGCCAACTTAGCCCACTGGTAAAATGGGGATCCCTCTTAAATTTATGTTGAACCCTTTAACGGGTTTGGTTAACAGCGGGTCGAAGATCCGACCCGCTATGGGTCACCATCTTCGTGTCCTGCTTAAATAGGACACGTCTAAACGTGTCCAGCGTTGTGTCGAACATTTAGAGATACGAATTTTCATGTCAAAGGGTATGGCCGTGTTCGTTGTGTCATTCTCGACAGATGGTGCCAAATTCCTGTCACCACGACACATTTTTGCGCCGTGTCTGAGTGTCCAAATCTAGGGTTAGCTATTACTCAATGTGTAGGCGTCGAGATGAGTCGAGAGTGGGGGCGATTTGTTCGTCTCGTAGAGACGAGCAAGTCTGTGTCAAAAAAATTGACGAATGATGAAGAAATGGGGGAGTTACATACGTGGCCGGTCGGGCGGGCCACGGCGGCGGCGCTGCGGTGGTCGGCGGCGGTAGCAGGTGTGTTCTTCGGGTCGGGCTCGCCGTTCTCGACTCGTTGGTGGCTTCCTTGGTCGACGACGAGGTCGAATGGCTGAGAATGGGGGGTCGCCGGAGTTCGGTTGCCGGCGGCGACTCGAATCAGAACGGTATTAGAGGAATTTTTAAAAATATTAAATTTGAGGACTCTATTACCAATAATTAAAATTGATTAGAAATTAGAATTTTTTTCATTGGGATGTGTGTCTATTTATAAAAAAATTTATTAGGGCAAACTAACCATGGTTAATTACTAACTCGGCCCTAGGGTTAAATATTTACCATTTTGCCATTGAAAGTGAGAAATGCAGCTTTTACGGTAGCAGTTTTTAAATTATAAAAAATTTAAATAACGTCCAAATGACTCCAAACAAATCGCAAAAAATTATAAAATTAATAGAAAAATATTTAGAACCTAATGGAATCAATTTGGGGCAAATTTGGAATTATTTTTCATTTATTAAAACTTTTGAAAACATGGGTTACAAATGGGAGTGAAGGCATTCTGATGTTGTATTATTGCAATCCTACCATAAAGTTTTATGCTATTAGTTCAAAGAGAAATCTACTAGACATCTAGCTTTTGGTTCAAGGAAGGACCATTAATCGGAAGAATATCAGGAACGGTGGGTACATGCTCTATTGGGCATGGAGAGGTTACGAACCTACAACCACTGTTGTCTACTGTTGTTTTCTGCGAAAAACGGATCCTGTGGGAAGGTTGGCTTAAACGCCTTGATGAGTTCTCATGCAGAGTGAATACCTGGTGTGCTTTACAGGAAGCACGGTAGCGCAGCACTACAAGAAGTGAAACTCCATGTTACTATGGGGTGACTCCACCATGAGGTTCCCGAAAGGGGTAATGCCTCGGCTGTATGAGCCAAGTCACAGCGGCGTAGCACCGTAAATAGACAGGTAGCCTAATGCTGTAAGTTGAAATAAAAAGGGGAGTAGTCAGCACTACAAAGAGAAGGAGCTCCTCATGTTACAGTGGCACGACACCACGATGAGGTACCCGGTTAGGGATAAAGTCTCGGCCTTGCAAGCCATGTCGTTGCGGCTTAACACCGCAAGGGAGCCTAAGGCTTCATGCTGGATAGTTTGGCACTACAAAGAGGTGGTGGCCTCATGCTACAGTAGTATGACACTACGATGAGGTTTCCGTTACGGGGTAAGGCCTCGGCTTTAAGCCATGTCATAGCGACGTAGCACCGCAAGGGAAGCGCAAAGCGCTTCATGCCATGTCTCTTTATAATGAACTCACTTATAGTGTATGGACATAGATCTCAGGCCGTCTCTTGAGGGTAAACTTGTAGACGGCCAAAATTATACACTGAAACCAGGCTGGCACAGGACCTTAAATGTGCAAACCAGAAGCACATGTGACTAAGTTATGTGAGTGGGAACAACTTCAGCTATGGTGCAAAATTCAAGGCTTAGTCTATTTTTGTATTATAGTATGTTGTTTAACCCATGCGGGAAGATTCAAGTCATAGCGACATCTCTCCTAATGCATGATGGACAGTCACTGTGGGAAACACTCGAACCCATATATATATTGAGATATGTGGGAGATTGTTGGTGCTCTTAATTCCTTGACATGTTGAGAGCTTGCTCTCAACATGCCTAGTGAAGTTTAGTCCCAAACGGAAAGTGCACCATGAGGTATCTCAACATATATACTTGTATGTGTTGTTGGAATATGCACATGGGGTGGTGACCCTAAGGAGAAAACCATTTGGGTGATTTTACTAGGAGGTAAGGATAAGGCTCCATGGTAAAGCATTCGTGCTTTTTGCTCTTGGGAAATTTATTTCCATGGGAGCTAAGCCCCGTAGGGGCATAGCGACTCGGACTCGGACTCGGACTCAGACTCGGACTCGGACTCTGGCTTATGAGGCGTAATGTGGCATTTTGTTGGCGTACTTTGTACTTAGTACGTCAGCATCGTCGCTAGACGCATAGTGCGCTTAAGTTGCACTCGTTGCGTGAGCCACTTGCGCAACCGGTTGAGCTGCTAGGTTACGCGGCCAGGTTGTGCGGCTCTGGTTGTGCGGGCCAGATTTTGCGGCCAGGTTGCAAGGCTCTGGTTGTGCGGGCCAGGTTGCGTGCCTAGGTTGTGCGCCCAGGTGTGCGCCCAGTTGTGCGCACAGATGCGCACCCAGTGGTGCGTCCAGTTGCGCGCACAGGTGTGCACCCAGTTGTGCGCCCAGTTGCGCGGGTGGCGCAGGGTACGTAGGGCGCACATGGCACGCAGGTGGCGTAAGTGGCACAGTGCGCGTTCTGCGCACGGTGTGCAAGGCATGTGGGGTGCGTGAGTGGCGCAACTTGCTACAGATCGTGCCTGTGCATGATCTGTGCAGTTACTGCACGTTCGGGGTAGTTTTTACCACGTTCCGAACATTATGCAAACCGGGCAGTTGCCACTCAGGCCTATATAAGGTCTATTCTCTCTACAGAACAAAGACAGAAGAGTACACTGAAAGTTAAAAAAGGTTTACAAGTGTTTTTTAACACAAGTAAACAGAGGCTGTGAGAGAGAATAGAAGCTTTGCACTAGCGTTGCTTTTGCACGGGAGTCCGTGTACTATCCGAGGAGTCAGAAGAGCAGGAGTGTTCCAAAGTTCTCCGACGAACTTGCTGGTTCCTGGAAGCTGTTCGTGTGGGACGAATAAAGCTTTGAGCAACGGTGATCATTCACCCCAGCAGGCCATCTTCCATCTTTCGCCTGTCATTACTGCTGCTGTTAGCATTTCGATACGTACCTTCTGTTTAGAAGTGCTACTGTCGTTTGCTACTGATTGCGAAATCTTTTTAGATTCTCGTAATCCAGAATCCTCCTAGGATCTCTGTTGTGCACCTCCTTTGAAGTGTTGCGTTGAAACGTTGTCTTTACAATTGTTTTATTTTTTCAGTTTTTCAACAAAAATTGTGCCCCGACAATAACAGTATGTAGGTTGGAAATCCCATCCAACACCAACATAACGGTTCTGGAAAAAAAAATAGCTATAAATAAATTAGAAAAATTAGCTAGGTTTTTATAACCCCTTCAATTAAAATTTTTCAATCCATCCTCTACTTGCCTCGTGCCACAACTCATGCAGTATCAACCCTGGTCCTTGTCGTTGCGCCGTTGGTGCACTACTACAAAAATGGTTAACAATGACGGCTAAAAATGGTCATTGATGACATTTGTTTGACCGTCATCTACGTTACCGTCATCTTTATCGTAAGAAAACAATGACAACTCGACACATGTCATCTTTATCAATGAAAGATGACTTATGTGTGTCATCTTTATTTATAAAAGATGACTTATATATGTCATCTTTATTTACGAAAGATGACTTCTATCATGAGACAACAATGACAGATTACACACGTTATCTTTTTATATAAATGATGACTTTTAGACGTCATCTTCATTTACTAATGATGACTTACATGCGTCATCGTTATTTATAAAATATGACATTTATCGTGGAAATACAATGACGGCTCAACACACGTCATTATTATTTACAAATGATGACTTATATATGTCATTGTTATTTACAAAAGGTGACTTATATGCGTCATCTATATGTACAAAAGATGACTTGTATCGAGGGTACAATAATGACATCTCAAAACACGTTATCTTTGTCTATAAAATATGACTTTTATGTGTCGTCATTATTTACAAACGATGACTTACATGTGTCATTATTATTTATAAAAGATGACTTTTAACATTGAAAAACAACACACATCATTGTTATAAAAAGATGACTTTTATTAATTACACAACAATGACGGCTCAAGATAATAAAATGTACATACAATATCTCATTGAAGAAAACAAAGAAAAAAACTAATATGTAACACCAAACAAATATATTTTATTTTATAATTATTCAAAGTCGTGACATTGAACTAAACAATATTCATTATTCTCACATACTTCAAAACATAAATTAATAATACTTCCAAAAAATTTTAATACAAATTTTCTTCATTAACAATATCCATTATAAACTTGGCCAGCTCTCCTCTTATTTCATCAATTTCTTTGATGGAGTAATCCTTTCTTCCAGCAAACTACAAAAAAAGATAAAATTAATTATTACATTAATGACTTCATTTTATACCAATAAAATAAATATTATATTTATAGAATTATCTTAACATCTAACTTACCACTTTGTCTAATTTGGTAGTAGAAAGTTGGAATATATCCTTCATATATTTTATTACATAGTAACCACTTTCACTATTGTTTGGTTGTTTAGGACACTGCATTAGAAAGTAAAAAATTAAAGGAGTTAGCACGAATAATTAATCAAGAAAAAAATGGAATATAAATTTAAACTTACATTCACACAGTTCCATGTTAGGTTTTTCGACTTCATCCCCTTTTGAGCGAGCCATATCTTAAAAGCCCTACAATAAAAAATGTGTCATATAAAGGTTCCTAAATGGTAAATAATTCTATTATATATATTAGCTAAACACTTACATTGGAATTAACAATCTTAAGTCATCACGCGGATCAAGACCAAGAGGATAAAAAAAGTGGATACTTGCTAGCTCAAAATGACTTAGTTGTCATGATAAATAAAAAATATAATGTTATTGCTAGCATACAATCTCAAGTACATTACAAGAACAGAAAAAAATTCAAAACCTCACAAATCGAAGGGTGCATAATGAGAAGAAAATTGGGAGAAATCTGGAGAACCCATGTTCCTCAGGTAGTGCATATCCTTAGCATAAGACTGTAAGGCTTCAGGAAACTGGGCATAAAGCACTAGCATAGATATACTGCAATAACAGCAAAGTCAAATGTAGTAAGTTTAACAACTGAATATGCTAACATGATACTTTAGACATCTTTCCAAACTACCATAAGCTCACTCTTAAAAGAAACTGTATTACTGCTAAAACCAGAGCTTCAAGCCCAAAGGAACAAATGATCATACTAACTCAAAGCATAGCTCATTAAGCAACTGATATGAACAAACAAAAGCTAGCAAAAGCCAAACATACTGAGTCATTTTCTTGCCAAAAAGAGCTAACAACATATTATAACCATAAATTAAAAAGACTCAAACACAATTGTTTTAACACAAGAGTAGGAAACTCCACATATTACAACCATATATTAAAAACGTTCATGTAATTGTCTCAGTTTTATGAGTGGGCAGGGGGATCAACTTATATCTGTAAGTTACTTTTGTAATATGGCATTCCATGCACATATCAAATGCAACATAATATTCCTGGCAATATGGCATACCAAGGAATATTGTATTCCTGGCAATATGGAATTCCACATATCAAATGCAACATAATATTCCTGGCAATATGGCATAGCAAGGAATATTGCATTCCTGGCAATATGGCATTCCATATATCAATGCAACATAATATTCCTGGCAATATGGCATACCAAGGAATATTATATTCCTGGCTATATGGCATTCCACATATCAAATGCAACATAATATCTATACAAAAGCCACGATATCCATCATGAAAAGATGTGCAGCTAAAATGTGAATATCAGATAGGTGAGCAATTTAAAAAGGACGAATTAAATGCATCAATTTGCTACATAGCAAGTGTAGCTGTGAGGATGAGAGGGCCATGCAATGTACCTTCGGCTATGCAAATTAAGCTCATATGACCAAGGAACATCCTCCAAGTTCCTGTAGATTATGAAGAGTCTAGGCGAAGAGAAAAGGTGATGCAATTTGCTACATATATAGAATTGTATTCATATTTATGTCACATTTATAAGCCAAAGAGATCTAGAAAAGGAACGACGTGACAATTCGATAGTAATGGCTCGAGAACAAGAGGGTTAAAGTAGTTTAGGATTATTTGAGTGATATATTTAGAATAGAAGAACAGAAAAACTAACCAACCTGCAAGATAACATGACAGTAGAAGAGAACCTTAAGCTTTTGGCCACATTCGACTCTCTGAGATATTCGTATCACGAGTATCCCAATAGGCATCAAGAAACCAAGAGAAGCCCATGGGAGGAAAGCATGGAGTTTAATTTGGAAGGAGAGTTGAGAGGTCAGCTGCAAGTAGCAGAAATTAGTTAGATAGATGCAATGCCACCGCGAATACTGAGAAATCAACAAACAATAAGTTGGATTTAAGTGAAACTGAGAACCTAACAACACTCTGTGTCAGCTTTCCTAAAACCCATGCTTCTCTGAAACAAAGAAGGTTAGACTAAGATTGAGCTTCAAAACCATTATGCATATGCTTTCCTTGCAATATACTTCCCTCTCATGAGCTTTTCCTATATATGGATTCGAACAAGATGAGACCCTCCATGGAGGAGATACTTCCCTTCTGAAACACTTTCTTTGGTTTCTTTGGGAACATATTTGCCGAGGACATTAACTCACTGGTACTCATAGACAGTGCTAAATCACCTCTCATGAGCAAATAATTTACATCCTCTCACACACTTAACTCACTGGTACTCATAGACAGTGATAAATCAGAGATCAATGTGCTCAATCTTTTATATTTCCTTGCCAAAGCTTATCTTAGAGCAAGTTTATCACAAGTGATAACCACATCCAAGAAAGCATATCATTTAAATGTAAAAGTTCTATATTATGGGAACCATACCATCATATGTACCATTTTCACTTGATTTCTGAGGAGTACGGGACAACGGGTTACAGGCAGCCATGCTATCCATAATCTTCTCTTTTGTAAAATCAAGAATTCGTTCAATAACCTGATGGAGAAAAGGTTAATTGAAGTCACCAAGTTATCTAAAACTATAACCAATCAAACAATTGAGCACATATAGAAAAGCAGCAAGATATATAGAATATTCTAAATGGTTGTAGAGTTAGAAGCACAAAGCAATTAGAAAGTGAATACATACTTCTTCTTTATATAGCTGCTTTGGCATATCTTGGTGTGTCATAATTGCTAGAATGGCATAAGTAGATTCCAGTGCACATAAAACAGTTGTTGCAGCATCTGTATCAGGCTGAAACATGTAGAAATTTACCAACTCAGTTAATAGGAACAATATATGTTCCTGCTGATGTTCTTAAGCCTCAAAACAGTACAAGGATAGAGAGAAAGCATCAGTATAGAAAAACGTTTAGGTTTTCAATTACACATCAGAGGGCTCAACAGTGCAAGTCTAGAACATAAAAAAAATGAGAGGCAATAGCATCACTTCTGGAAAATGACAATATTACAGAAATATAACAAGTTACAATGCGATAAAGTTAGACAATTGTCAATTAAACATACAGACAACCGCAGCATTTGACATAGACTCAACCACATGATCTACTCCAAAAAATGACAATAAATATATCTAAGGAAAAGCTTCACTTCTGAAAGAGAACTATAAGTTCATCCATGATCTACACCTTCCAATTTTTTCTTACATGCAGTATGATATCATAGCACATCAATCTTCAAAAATATACATAAAAATCCCAGTAACTAGGTGACTACAAATTCTTAGCTTCAACGGAGAATATGATCAAGTTTACAAACAAAAGAAAATTAAGGCCATTCCAGAGTCCAGACTTTAAGAAAGACATGATGAGTAAATAACAAAAATGCAAAAAATATCTTAAGAAAAAAAATTATGAGCCTCCTAATATTCTGTTACACAATCTTCATCTCAGAAGTACGTAAGTAGGTTCTAGTAAAAATTATGTGAACCTAACCCCAGGATGTACTTATGGCAAAACAAATAGTGATTTCTATATCCTGGACGTGTTTGATCCCTGTTGGGCGTATATCCGGCAGTCTAGAACCACTGGAACCAAATATGTGCCTATGATGTGTCTTAACTACCCATTGCATGCAGGTCAGCAAGTGGAAAATCCATGGTGCATCATAGCTGATTATGCCTCCATAAATATTACAGCGATCGACTTGGGTGCACTTATGAGGCTTCAATAGTGAATGCTATGAGCTTTCAAGTAAGTCTAGCAAGTATAGAATTTACCAAAATTGACATCAAATTCTCATATTGTATGAGGTCAGCTTGTTGTTTCAATGTCACCTTTCGAATCTGAAAAGTATTTTATCATCAACCATATTGTTTATGTTTATTCTTTAGCAAGACCTTGATTACCGTATTTCTCTGACAGTTCTCCATTTCTTCAACACAAACAACATAAACTAATTAATGTGTGGAAGGTACATGTTGTCTCATAGTACCGTCTTGCAACCTGATACATTTCAGAATTTTGAACGAAACCCAAACCTGAAGTGAAGCCTATAATATAAGCTACAGATCAAATTTTAAGCCACCAAACATTCCATGTTTGAACGAGATTCAAACGACGAATGCAGCACAACTCAACTCAACCAGATTCCAGGCCTAGAAGGTGTGGTTTCGCTTGGCTACTATTCGTCCAAACCTCGGAGTTACTATTTGGATTGTCCATATGTTCTTCAAGAACTTTTCTATTGCTTGCCGACGATCTCATTAATTTCAGATTCCACCGCTAGGGAGTATTGGTGATGGAACTCTGGAAGAAACCTACTTTCAAATGGTTAGTCTCAAGTTACATTGCTTCCCCAATCAAAGCCTTCATCTCGATCCCTCTTAACATCTGAGATATAGCCAACTCTACTCCGAATTCATGAAGTTCATCAAAGTTTGCTTGATTAAAATTGCACCAAATTAAGGTACCAAATAGCGAACAACAGGCACATGGCAGCAGAGTTGGCATGAAGATAAAAGTTTCAACCAGGTGTACAAACTATACAGTATACACTTATAATTCAGTTCATATGACATATTACAAAGAAACAATACCGATCAAATTATGAAGAAATTCCAATGCATAGTATTCAGTATAAGGAAAATATGGAAGATATATTAAGGATTAATTGAAACTATCACCTAGCTCAGTTTGTTAAATGAACTATAACTCCAAACTCTAATGTTTGCACGTAAATTAAACTTAAGCCAGGATGGCCTGCCCACAGCAGGTCATCACCTGCTCATGGCCAAGTGGCCAAGTCTCCAATCCCTCACTCACAGTTTAGGCACTATTACTCACTAATTAGATACTAGACACATGATCACTGACACAGGAAACTGATATACTCATTGGTTTAGGACACACTCTCTGACACTAACACTAATTACCTAGAAATTGATACTCACAACAGTCCTACCCTACACCGAACTCTCTAATTTTTCCACACACTCACTGCACTCTATGGCCTTTGGCCAAGTGGGCTAACTGCCACACTTGACATGTAATAATGCAAATCTCATAAAGCTTTTAACTCCATCATCATATTCCTTCGATAATCTATCAGCAAACATCCAAGACTTATCCATAATATTATTATCTAGAAATATAGAAACAGAGAGAAAAAAAAGTTAATTGGTTTTGTAAAATTAACTGAATTCGATACAACGATAAAATTCACGGAATAAAATTCAAAAATACATATTTACCTCCGGTTATAGTGGCACGGTTGTCGACGAAGTGGAAGGGGAATGAGTCAGGCAAGGCGTGCGCTATGCTCAAGGACAAATCATAAAGTAGATGGAACCATATAACTCTATCAAGTGGCCGTAAGACTTACCTTCACCCATTTTGCTGCGAAAACTATCTGCAAAAAGAAAAAAACAAGATGTATGAGAAACCCAATTTACACAATAAATACTCTACACGAGTTAACTCATAATTGACGGAGCACCCATCAAGCAAATCAAGCATAAATGATGATGGCAATAAAGTGTAGTTACACCGGGAGGTCAAATTCTCTCCAAGCACAAACATGTAATACCCATCTTTATTATCTTCTCTCCAAGGAGGGGACGGATTTTGAGGCACAACCTTTGAATACAAAGAGCTAGTGTGGTCTGATGGTGTTGACCCCGAGGATACCAAGCTTGTCACATCTCCAATTCTTGCCCACATAACATTCCTACTTGAACCTACACACAGTCATCCATTTATTTTTCCCTCTCAACAAGTTAAATCATCATATAAAGTCCTTTCGTCCTTTACCTCTTAACCCCGAAGAATGCATAATCATATCATTGTCATTGACTAGCAAGTACATCAAAAAACTTCTAAAATGATCAATTAGCTTGTTTATCAAGAAAACTATTCAGATGTTATCATTAAAAAGTACGCAATCTATAATCAAAATCAACAATATTTAAAAGGATGGTTAGTGTCTTAAAGAAGGATTAGTTGACAATTAATCAACTGATTAATTGGATGGCCGATTGAACAAATATTTCAAGTGGCTGTGCAATTGTGATTAATTGTCGAGTTATCTAACTAACTGTAATCCGATCCGAGCACATGGCGAAAACCACTTAGCTCCAGCTAATTCTCTCACAAGCTAATCTCTACTGATTGTTAAGTTATAAGTTTTTGGTACAACAATATAACTTACCTCCATAGGAGTCATCAGTTCCCACAGGTTTTAACCAACTAGACTGTTTAGTCCTCTTATTGTAATAATACCTGGAGAGAATCATCACAAAAAGTAATTTTAAGAAAGGAAGGATCATATTACAACAACACAAGTATCAAGATTTACTAAACTCTGAAATAAATGCAATAGTTCAGCCACTGTGCAAAGAATAAGGAAAAAAGATCACCATGAACTTGATCAATTTCAAGAAGAAGAAAATAAAATTTTGAGGAGATCCCAAAATTTAAATCCCTAACTTGGGAAAAAGTATAGGTACCTCCATGCCGGATCCCGGCGGACTGATGACCATCCACGTCGATGCTACGAATGTGGGAAGTCCAGTCCCACCGTTCCTTGTCGGACGTCTCCCTGGGAGGGATGGGAGTGAGCTCGGTTTGGAGGTCTTGTGATTGCAAACGAGGAGGAAAGATGCCATCGCCGAGGGAGTGATGCACTCGGAGCACCGCGACCGCCTCGTCCTCGAAGGTGTAGGTGTTAAGGATGTGGAAGTCCCAGAGGGGGCGTAGAGGGGGAGGGTGGTTGTGGTGAGGATCCATTGGTGTAGATCTGTAGTTTAGGGATTTGGGGGTTAGGGTTCCATAAGATCTTAGGGTTCGACGAAGATGAGAAAGATCAAGATGCTCTTAATGCGGATGAGGAAGATGGAGAAGAGGGAGAAGGGAATCCTCAGCCGATGAGGAAGATGACGAAGAGGGAATAGTGAAATGAGGAGGAGGGAATGGTTAGCATTTGTGCACGAATGTGAAAATGTTCAGTGGAGAAAGTTTGAGGAAACTAAAAAAAAAAACGATTCATTACGTGCCAGAATGCTGTAAATTAGCCTTCAATCAGAACGTACAAAAATACATATTGTAAATTAGTCTTCAATCACAAAACACAAAAATAAATATCATAAATGAGCCAAAAAATAGCTCATTTTTCACTTTTCTACTACGTGTTTGTCTTGCGAGCCGTGAATGTCATTTACGATGTGCAACCGATACATGTCGTAAAATGCACGTTGTAAATTACCATTTTTTTGTACTGCTCTTTGAGGCAAATACATCAGTTCTTGTAATTTGATTTATTCGTTTTATCGGTTGAAGAAAATTCCTTTAAAAACAAAAAAGAATTAGGAAAAAAAATTAAGAAACAAGAATAATAACTAAATTTCTAAAAAAATGAAAAAAAAAAATGATAAAACTAGAAGAAAAACCAAAAAAAACAAAATCATTCTTTTAAAAAAATGAAAAGAGATTAAAAACTAAAAAGCCAAAAGAATGGCAAAAAATAACAAAAAATGAAGAGAAAAGATTAAAAATATATATGACTCTTAATATGACACATAGCATGTCTTCAACATTGTTTCAACTAAATATGACTCTTAATATCATTGTGTCATTGTTAGTTCCAGATCTTTTTTTTCATATACAAAAGATGACATCCATAATTGTTTTCATGACCCTTATCTTTTTAATCGACATCATATAGTACTTATCATGACATTATTATTTTTTAATGTCATTAATAAAGTTTTTAATGACGATCATCTAATGAGCCGACATTAAAAATATCATTAATGACATTTTGAGGTGAGTGTCATCTATAAAGTGTCATTGTTAACGATTTTTGTAGTAGTGGTGGTGCATCACACGCATGTCGTAAGGGTGTTGCAAGCTTTTGTAATGAATTGCAATTTTCTCACTGCCATATGGCAGTCTGCCAGACCTAAACTCATGCGAGACAAAGACGAACTTTTAAAATAAAACCTCCATATATAATATAAAAAAATAAAAAAAATTTGAACTAAATTAAAAATAATATTGTTACCACCAAGAACCACACTAAAAGACCTCTATAATATACAAGTCTGCCATGCAAACCACTGTACCACAAATGTTTATTGCTAAGGTACTCCATAATACGTACTAATTCTAGTTTAGATAGAATAGGTTTGTGCCCCTTTAATTTTGGATCCTGGACCTGTAAGTACGTCCTGGATCCGGACCGCTCTTACACTCGTACTGACAACATGATGCCTATTCTGATTGTGACCTAGTTGGTAATTTGTCACCTCTAACCAAAATCAATGTCTCCCTTCTAGAAAGTTACAATTCCACCAGTCAACACGACAACTATGAGAAGGCTAATTCAACCATAAATTATTGCTTATTTGGTAGGTTATTATACAATTAATAAGATTGTTCATGGTACTTGGCTACAAATTAGTCTTACTAATATAACACTAAAAAGATATCAACTATGGATTTTAAATCAGAAATTTTCGTACAACGGGATTAATTTAATAGTATTTGTAGGAGAGGGGAGAAGTTTGGCAAAATTCCAAGAAACGGGACATCGCGCCAAGTAAGGTGGCGGTGGTGACGACGTGGCGAACGGAAATGGAAGGTGGAGGGGGGACCGCCAAGTAGGGTGGCGGTGTGGGAGGGGGCCCGCCACCCCACTTGGCGCGGGGGGATGACTAAGTGAGAGCAGTGAGAGAGAGAAGGGAGAGAGAGAAGAGAGGGAGAGAGAGAAGAGAGAGAGAGAGGGAGCGCCAAGCAGGGTGGCGGTGGGGGGGGGGCCACCCCACTTGGCGCGGAAGGGGGGGTGTTTGGCTAAGGGGTGGGGGGGGGGGGATTAACAGAGTGAGAGGGATATAGAGAGAGAGAGAGGGAGAGAGAGAGAGCGATATTTGTCAGAGCAACGTTAACTGTCCTCGCAACGTTAACTTCACCGCCAAGTAGGGTGGCGGTATTAGTTACGTTACCCATTTAACCCTATAAAAACATATACATCTTAACAATTGCAGTCACTCATTCACTCACTCTCCATTCACTCATTCACTCACTCTCCAATACTCTAACAAATTCTCCCACTCCAGCAACATCAACTCATTCACTCATACTCTCCACTAGTCCAACAAATTCCCCCACTCCAGCACCATCAACTTCTCTCCAGAAATAATATCATCTCTCCAGGAGTCTAACAAATTCTCCCACTCCAGCACCATCAACTTCTCTCCAGTAACAAATTCTCCCACTCCAGCAAGATTTTTTCTCCTCCGCCAATAGTTTTTTCTTGATGGATCGCAGTCTAAGAAAAATATGCTCGCATGGAGGTAATGTAAACGGTTTAGAGTACGAAGGTGGAGAAACCCAAATTTTTTCTACTTATCCGAGTATTATTTTTGAAAATTTACGTAATCTTATTATCGAACGTTGTTCTATTAATTATGAATTTATTTTGAAATCTGTTTTTGGTTCTAGATGTTTTTTAATAGATGGCGACGAAGCATGGAATTTTATTGTTGAGATTAATTCACAATCACGATATATAAATATATTTGTCATTCAAGTATCACAAGCATTTGATAATAGAAATAGTGAATATTTTTTTAATTTCCAGCATGTTAGTCAGGGTGCTAGTTCTTCCCAACCAACTCTTCCCATTTTACAAGAAAATCAGTCATCTGATGAATATGACCATAATGATGATGATGATACTGAAGATGACGATGACGATGGAAATAGTGATGATTTAATTAAAAATGTAGATCATGAGGTAGATGATATTGATAATGCAATTACTTCTGAATTATTTATCGAAAAAAAAATTTCTAGTCGTTCTAAATTTAGAAGTTTCATAAGTAATGTAGCAATTCGACACAATTTTAGTTGTTCAGCCAATGTTATGAATAATGCTCGTGGAATTATATATAATTGTGATCAACCGAATTGTAATTGGAGAGTATATGCCAAACCGATTGGATCTGGTGAAATAGTTAAGATTGCTAAATTAGACAGTCGACACTCTTGTTTAGGTGGACTTACAACCGGACGTCATCGACTAGCTACCGCTGCATGGGTGAAAACATGTGTAATTGATATAATCAGAGACAATCAATCTTATAGTGCATCACAAATTGTTAAAGATATATATAGGGAACATCGTGTGCATATTACTTATTCCAAAGCTTGGAGAGCTAGAGAGATGGCATTAGCTGAAATAAATGGTAGTTATATAGAGGCATACGCTAGTCTTGAGGAGTATGGTTTTAGAATTATGGAGACGAATCCAGGTAGTAGATGTTTTCTTAAAACCATTGAAAATAATAGGTTTCAAAGAATTTTTATTTGTTTTAAGGCGTGCATTGACGGATTTTTAAGGGGCTGTTCACCGGTTATTTGTACTGATGCTACATTTCTTTCATCTAAATTTCAAGGTATCTTATTTATTGCTTGTGCTCACGATCCTAACTATCAGTTATATCCTATTGCTTATGCTGTTGCTGAAAGTGAAAATACTGATTCTTGGTCTTGGTTTTTAAACTCTTTTAGAACATCATTTGAAAGTTATTTTAATGAATGAAGTAGAATTTCATTTATTTCTGATAAGCAAAAGGGTTTAATACATGCTATGCGTGAAACCTTTCCAGAATCGCCTCACTTTTTTGCATACAACATTTTTAAAAAAACATGAAACAAGTTGCGAAAGAAAGAACATTTCAAAACTTGTTAGACTCGCTTGCTAGATCATACAATCAAACAGATGCCGAGATCTTGTTTGAAATAATTAAAGCCGAGAATGTAATGGTGTACAATTGGCTTATTGGTGTGAACGATGAAAATCGTCATTTTGAACATTGGATAACAGCGTATGCTCCGTGCCCTAGATTAGATATTAATACTTCTAATCTTGCTGAATGTTTTAACAACTGGATTAAGAGATTACGAGATAAACCAATAACAACACTCCTCGATGGTATCAGAGCAAAGATTATAACACTTCATGACAAGAATAGGAACATTGCTGAAAATCTAGACACATATTATTGTTCGAAGATGTTAAATACTGTGGCCCGTATCAACAGAGAAAGGAATCATCTAGAAATATTAGAAATTGATAGCAATACATACGAAGTAGTAGATCGTTCAACAAGTAGAACATATATTGTACGATTAGAAGACAGGACTTGTACATGTTGTAGGTGGTACCATACTTATATACCATGTGTACATGTATTTTTTGTGTGTAGATATTCTAATATAAATATTCAAAGTTTTTATCATGCACTATTTTCTACGGAGAACCTGCGAAGTGTATATGAACAAAAAATGGAACCAATTCCAATTCCCTACAAGATTCAAGCACCTTTGGTAAGAGGAGAAATTGGAGTGCCAGACGTACGACGCAAAGCCGGAAGACCAAAGAAGAACCGCATCCAATCCCGGGAAGACAGGACTAGAGAACTTCGTTGCGGTAATTGTGGTGTGATGGGGCACAACCGAAGGAGATGTACAAGTCAGCCAAGAGAGTAAAGTATAATTGCAAATGTACTGAAAACTATTGTACTGGCCTAACATTGTTACAAATTATATTTGCGAATAATAAAAGTTGACGAACTTGGTTTCATTCCAAACTTACAAATATTGTCTTAGCCAAACATTGTTACAATTCAGACTTGCTAATAAGAATAAAAACATTTTATCTAGACCGCTGGCCCCTTGCGGCAAGTCGTTTGTAATTTACTCGTTCTCCAGGTCTAAGGCCTAGTCGGCTTCTCCGCCCTGCTGTATCTTCTAGCTCCTGCTCGTCTTCCTCCTCTTCTTCCTCATCCTCATCTCCATCCTCATCCTCCTCCATCTCTTGAGTTTGGGTAGGTATCGGGGCTGATGGGGTGGAATAAATTTGTGTAAAGAAATCCATGTCTGGGTAGACATATGTTGTTGATACTCATCTCCATCCTCATCCCCCAAATAGTGATCCATTTTCACAATCTGTCCCAAAAAAATAACTTTTTGTTACTAAAAATATAGCCGTCCCTAGAACTATACTTTGTCGGACTTTTTAGACTAGTGTTCCTTATAGTGTCGTCCCAAAAAGATACTTTTTTGTAGTGTGCAAGACGTAGAAAATATCATGCACATCTGACAATGTTGGCAGCAATACGATTTGATAAGCTACTGGGCGACTCGCTTCAATATCTTGAAGGGACCAACAAATCTTGGACTCAACTCCCATTTTGCTCAAATCTGGTGACTCCTCGTATGGGCATTACTTTCAGAAACACATGGTCGCCTCCCAAGAACTCAATGGCTCTTCGGTAGGTGTTGACGTAGCTCTTCTGCCGACTCTGTATAATCTTCAGTCTTTTCCGAATGAGCTTTACCTTCTCCACGGGCTGTTCCACCAGCTCCGGGTCGAGTATCTGCCGTTCCCTGACTTCATTCCAGCAAATGGCCGATCTACACTTCTAGCCATATAAGGCTTCATACGGTGCCATTTGGATGTTGGACTGATAGCTATTGTTATATGCAAATTCGACAAATGGTAGATAAACGTCCCAGCTTGACTTTAAATCGATTACACAGAGGCGTAACATGCCTTCGAGAATCTGGTTCACTTGTTCTGTTTGGCCATCGGTCTGAGGATGGTAAGCGGAGCTAAACTTCAACTTGGTCCCTATTGCTGACTGAAGACTACACCAGAAGCGTGATACGAACCGCCCATCCTGATCTGAGATGATAGATACCGGTATCCCATACAGCCAAACTATTTCATCAAGATACATCTGAGCAAGGCGATCGACGCTCCAAGTGACTTTAATGGCAATGAAATGTGCTGACTTGGTTAACCGATCGATGATAACCCAGACGGCATCGTTCTCCCGTAGCGTCTTTGGCAGGCCAACCACAAAGTCCATAGTGATGTGATCCTATTTCCATTCTGGAATGGCAAGGTTTTGTTTCTCCTCGCCCGGTCTCTGATGCTCAGCTTTCACCTGCTGACAGGCCATGCATTGCGACATGAAGAGGGCCACATCTCTCTTCATTTCGTGCCACCAGAAGGTCGTACGAAGGTCCTTGTACATCTTAGTGCTGCCGGGATGCAAGGTATATTTCGTATAATGCGCCTCCGTCAATATCTCCTTTCTAAGTTCTAAGTCGTCCGGAACGCATAGTCAGCCTTTCAATCGTAGCACGCCGGTGTCATCTTCCGCAAAGTCGGTCACCTTTCCTGTTGAAATTAGCTCTCGTATCTTCTCCAGGTACGGATCGTCCTTCTTAGCGGTCTTAATCTTTTCTCGCAAGCTCGACTTTAACTGTAATTTTGCCAACTATACATCTCTGAATCAAACTCGAAGGTCGATGCCCATCTCTTCAAGGTCTCATAGTGGTCTGTTGTTGATGCACAATGAGGTAAGATATTTACGACTCAGAGCGTCTGCTACAACATTTTCCTTGTCCGGCGTATAGTCGATCGTCAAGTCATAGTCTTTGATCAGTTCTAGCCAATGCTGCTGTCGTAAGTTCAGCTCCTTCTGAGTGAAAAGATACTTGAGGATCTTGTGATCCGTATAGATCACGCACGCCATGCCATAAAGATAATGATGCCACAATTTTAAAACTAACACAATCGCTGCTAACTCCAATTCGTGCGTAGGATAGTTCTTCTCATGCGGTTTCAACTGTCTCGAGGCGAAAGAGATCACCTTGCCTTGCTACATGAGCACACATCCCAAGCCCTGGCCTGAAGCATTGCTGAATATTTAAAAATACTCGACCCCATCCGGAAGTGCGATTATAGGGACCGAAATGAGTCGCTGCTTCAGCTCCTAAAAGGAAGCTTCACAGTCATCCGACCAATCATACACGACTCCCTTTTGAGTGAGACGAGTCATTGGCGATACAATCTTCGCAAAATCTTTTATGAAGCATCTGTAGTATCCCGCCAAACCAAGAAAATTTTGAATCTCACTAGATGACATAGGCCAACTCCAATCAGCAACGGCTTCAATTTTTTTCAGGTCGACTGCAATACCCTTGGATATGATGTGTCCAAGAAAGGATACGCTGCTCAGCCAAAATTTGTACTTGCTCCTTTTTGCAAATAACTGATTATCTCGGAGAGTCTGGAGTATGGTCCACAGATTTTCTGCTTGTTGCGCTCGATCCTTCGAGTAGACGAGGATATTGTCTATAAAGACTACCATGAACTTGTCAAGGAACGGAAGCACACCTGATTCATTAGATCAATGAAGGTGACATGAGCATTTGTCAGGCCGAATGGCATTACCAAGAACTCATAGTGGCCGTAACGAGTGCGAAAGGCTGACTTTGGCACGTTGTCTGACTTGATCTTGAGTTGATGATAGCCTGAACGAAGGTTGATCTTCAAAAATACCAAGGCACCTTGCAACTGATCGAATAAATTGTCTATGCAGCGCAATATATACTTGTTCTGGACGGTGGTTTTGTTCAGCTCGCGGTAGTCGACGCACAGACGCATTGACCCATCCTTTTTCTTCACAAACAATATGGGCGCACCCCACGATGAGACGCGAGGACGAATAAATCCTCTATCGAGCAACTCTTACAATTGGACCTTGAGCTCTTTAGTTCTGCAGGTACCATTCTGTACGGGGCCTTAGAAATCGGTCGGGTATCAGGAAATGTGTTAATGCTGAAATCGATTTCTCGGTCGGATGGCATTCCGGGTAGCTCATCCGGGAACACGCCAGAGAATTCTGCCACAACGTCGGTCTGATCCGTATTTGCACCATCCCGTCGTGTGTCTCGAACAGACGCCTAGTAGCCTTCGTGTCACGCCCCGATCCCGGAGGATCGATAACTAGCCACTGGGCGTGATGCCGTACAAGTCTAGATTGTACTTGTACAAGGCAAAACCATTACAGTTCCTGGTAATTCTCAGAAAACATCGACAATGCAGCGAAACCAAGCAGATAAATTGAAGTCACACAATTTATATAGAATGTATCTCTTTATTGATAATCAAAATGGATTACAAGACTCGCAGCGGAATACAGAGTTTATAACTGTTTACAAGACTTTTGAATAGCCAACTGAATGTATACACTTGCCCTTTAGGCTACAAATGAATATACCGACTTCTTTACAATAAACTTGCCAATATGGCTACAATCTCACTGGTATAACTGAGTTCCCCTGTTCCATACATTATGTCCCATATAGCAGAAGACATCATCTTGAAAGAAGAGCTTCTGCACACCCATCTGATTCATCGATGCCAAGCACTGATTCACAGGATTTCCCCCAAGCAAACACCTGTAATATTGCCCACAACGTGGGTCAGTACATCATCAATGTACTGGCGAGCGGTGCTGGCCCAACTCACCTAAGAAGACAGCACTAAGTAATCATGTTACAGAACATTATTATCAATGGTCTTTCTCGTTGCCTTAGGGTCAATTTCATGTTATAGCCGACAAGAAGTAAAGCATGCAAATCTCATAGCCAACATAATTAAAAGCATACTGTTATCACCCTTTGGTGATTCTTACCCACGGTCGTGTAGCCATCCCTGTACATTTATAATACTTACTCTGCCTGCACAAGACATTGTTAGAAACAATATCATGATTCAATATGAATATCACCGTTCAGGTGATTCTTACCAACAGCCGACATCCTTCCCTATATTTGAGTAATAACTTACTCTGCCTGCATAAGACATCATTAGCACTGGACCTATCTATATGAAGGTCACTGGCGACACGCCATCTTGGATCATCTTCTGGTGAACGGCTAACTCCAAATGGGGTGCGAATCCATGGGAGGTTTTCGAAACACCGTGCTACTACTTCAGCACCATGGGATTTCAGCGTCCTTTCAGTGGGCGGTAGCAAGCCCCCACTGCAAGTCCTGCAATCCCGATGTCAGTACATCGACACCATCCTTGTTCCCCCTAGGACGAACCGGGTTCCATGGCCCAGGAATACCGTTCGAGGAACGAAACCTTGTCGACAAGTTGTCCATGACCATGCAACTATATGCAACTTATCTAAGAAGAAAACATATAATGCATGATAAGGAAAACTAAGCAAAACCATCATTCTCATTCGTATTGCCATCTTGCCATCTTGTCTTGAGCCAACGCTCATATTATCATCTGCCCATCCAGGGTCTTAGTGGTATCAACATTCTACATCGGCACAGGATAATAGAATTTTGAATATCAATCTCTTTGCCACATCTTTGATACCATACATCTTTTCAACCAACTCAATGTACTTACCGCCCAGTTCCTGGGACTTAGCATCTGTTTAGCATACACTCATTCGGACATAATTCAAGCATACTCACTACCCAGTTCTTGGGTCTTAATATCTGTGTTATCAACTATTCATCAAGCCAAAGCTCGATATACTCACCGCCCAAGTATTTGGGGCTTTGCCTTCACCTGTCATGTATTTTATTGCAACAGCGTACAAGCATACAATTTATTTAGCCACAACAGTTTACGTTCAGGTGATTATTATCTTTCATTATCTTTCCAAATTCCATGCAAGGTGTTATTGAACAAACTCAACTAGAAACATAGCATACTCATCCTTATTTTAAGCGTGAAGCTAAAGGATCTTTGAAGGGTTCAACACTACTCACATTCATAGGACGATTTCCGCCACGATCGCATAGCCTTCCAAGCGATCCTTCGCATAATCCCAAGTCCAATAAGGCTTCATCGAACCAACCATCCATCATAAGGCATCTTGCGGGTCGGGGCACTACAATATATACCACCCAGAAAAAGTTTCGTCCTCGAAACTTAAAACAAAACTCATCCTCAAAACTTCAACCGACTTTTCATGAAACTTCTTAACGATCAACTTGCACCATTTAATATTTCTCCGCAATCTCTCGATTGATTCAAGTAATACACCGTCTCGTTGCAGCATCCCAATTGATTCAACATAGTTTACTATCTTTGATCTTTCCTCCGACACTCATGCAAATCCTTAGCACATGATAATCCTCTCCGTGGCTTTGTTTGAATTCAGCATATCACTTAGTTGGAATCATACACATATTTTAGGCGTCCCCGAAATACATGCACTTCAGCCAAGTTCAGCGATAGAGAAGACAAACGAGCTACGGTGTACCTTCCTTTTCGAACATCAATAATTCTTTTCAAGCATCTCGTATAATCCCACTTTGTTTATTCCATATCTCAACCAACCAATAACGCAATAGATGTTGCTAATTCCAACTCGAGCAATTTTCCTCAACCGATCCAACATTTCCAAAAATATTCAGACTTAGACGTATCAAGTATTCCTTTCAAGTTCATTGTCATCCATGCCACCAAAATTGATAAATCCTATTGCCATATTTCATTTCGATACCTCGATTCTTGTCGGTCAAATCTTGTACTCATCATCGTTCGCATCCATACACTTTGGTTGCAACTTGTAAATTTTCCAATCATGATCCATCCATCAAATTGTACCATCATTCCATTCTAGTAACATTTCTCGTTGTATTCCAACATTTTCTCGTATAAGCAACTTTTTATATCCAACAACATTAATTCTGAGGGTCATTCATATTCACATTCGCCGATCTCGGCTACATGCACTATCCAATTCCGTCATTACTCTTATCCTCAATCTTGATCCGGTTAATGAAATTATTCCAACTATCTCAAAGCACTACCAATAATTTTCGCAGCTCAATATCAATCAACCAATCCAACCAGTTCTAACAATTTCCAATATTTCAACCAAGGCAACTCAATTTCCGAAACCAACATGATTCGTCATTCCATCCAACATTAAAACATCAAAATTTCCCAATTATCTATTCCATCCCGAAGCCTACCTTCCAACACATCTTACTCATTTCGACTAAACTCACGCAACACCAATAGGGACATCCTACGGTTTTCCAATAGTCAACTTAGCATACCATCAAGTCTCTACGGTCAGCTACTCTAAGCTAAACCAGACATTCAGCTAACCCATATGAGATGAGTAGCTATCAGGGACATACTTATCTCTTATCTTAGAGGCAACCAATCCTCAACGTAGGGCAACTCTATGGTCTGACCAACTTAGGGACATGGGACGCCATCCCAATCTTATGAACTTATACCCAACACGGACAACTGAAGAACATAGCCAACCAATCTGAGACTTAAGCAAGCAACCAACAATCTAGGCAACAAACCGATACTCTAGGCTACCAGCCAACAATCTAGGCAACCAACCGACAATCTAGGCAACTAGCCAACAGTCTAGGCAACCAACCGACAATCTAGGCAACTAGCCAACAATCTAGGGTCAAGTCTTTCTACCCGTACTCATACTCGAGTCATACCCAACGAAGTCTCATTCTAGACTTACCCGCAACCGACCAAATCTATCCGACAATTCTATCCAACAATTCTATCCCATAATTCTATGGGTCAATCTCGAAGCTATCATATAAAACTCCTCAATAGAATATTCAACTTTCAATTTCCATTTGCATAGACATAGCATCTGTTCGATCCAACTTGTATCCTCATATCGTACTCATATGTCTATTCAATCGGGTCAACTATTCTGAATCATCATCCGACATTGTTATCTCAATACTTTATCACTTATGATCTCTTTCCTACGGTCTCTTCGCGACATATTCGTTTCCCATATTTTTTAGATCATCGATACGGTCCGTACACTTTTAACCAA
The DNA here is from genome assembly GCA_029216955.1 of Iris pallida. Taxonomy (NCBI): domain Eukaryota; kingdom Viridiplantae; phylum Streptophyta; class Magnoliopsida; order Asparagales; family Iridaceae; genus Iris; species Iris pallida. Next base: position 1,231,237 of record JANAVB010027196.1, read on the forward strand.
CAAAATAAGACAACTACATAATCATATTTCTTCCGAGACATCTTTTATAAATTTTCTAGCACAAATACGGTCATCTCTTAGCAATCCCCGTTAACCATCAATATTCGTTTTGCATCATGTCCTTGTGATTCCATAAGAAGATTTACTATTCATGCACCGATCCAATCTCTATGGCACCAATCATCTAGCATTCTTACTTCGATCATCCAATTGCATATGACATAACTTAATTAGCTAAGTCATAATCCCACAATTCTATATCCCACCAAACTTGTTATCCATGCGACAACATCATCTATTGACAGGGTCTATTACATATCGTTGCACCTCGATACTTATTTGTATTCCATCCATTCGACTCTCGTAAGGAGCATCTATTCTTTCATGCATCAAGGGACAAGTACTCATTCTCTATGCCTCAAAATAGTCAAGGGTCATAACTTATTAATTCGGGACGTCAATTTCCTTCAAGCACACTGCATCACGTGCTAAGATCATCCATTCTTCAAGTCCATTCTCTAACTTTTCGGTCGTCGATGCAACTCTCTGCATTTTCTAAATCATTCGCAACATCCCGATAAGCGTCTAACATTACCATCAGTTCTATCGATATCCAACATGCAATTTCTTTAACTCAATTCCAACATCGTTCAATATTCGGTCCATAGTTATTCCCGCAAAATCATTCGATAGCAACACCACACTATTGTTACCAAGCCTACAATCCTTTTATCCAACTGACTCAAGTACTCGCTTGAATCTGAAACTCATTTCATTCCCAATCAAGTCATTCATTTCATATTCTCAATTCACCTATTATCCAACTTAATGCTAACCGACAAGGTCTAGCGATGGTCCACCCGAACACATCAAAATCTCGTAACGGGTCATCCGAACTTAATCATCAAGGGACATTTCTAGCCGTCATGTATCAATCGTAAGCTCAACTACGATTCGATACCACCCAATACCTTATAGGTAAAGCAATCACAAAGTCATAAACACAACAAGGGTCAAGGGACATCTTATCACGATGAGGGTATATGCAATATACCACTCAGAGCTCAAGCCATTCCGACACAATATTCCTTCGCATCAAACCGACATCCAACATGGACTATCCATCCTGCAGTGGTTATGCTGACCACAAATATCGACTCCAGATTCTGTCGATTCCCATTCACTGAAATTCATGCACATACTGTTCCAACATACCATGTCGTCACCCACTGTCGATTGCTGCATAACAATCGATTCAAAGAATCCCACACATAAGACATCCAGCATACATCACAAACTTACGCATCGCATCATTGTTATTCTTTTTGGTATCTTTTAGAAATTTAACAAAGCACACATATCACAGCCCACATATTTAGACTTATTGTATGGAACACCCAGTGAGAGGTTAGAATGATCAACGGACTTTCAGTCAAGGGTACAACATAGAATAGTTTGGAAGCAACACAGAATAATCGCAGAAGCACTATGAGTCATCATAGAGGCAACTTTGATTTCATCGCGGAAGCAACTTTGAGTATTCGCGGAAGCAACTTTGATTCACCGTGGAAGCAACTTTGAATAATCGCGGAAGCAATCTTTGAATCATCGCGGAAGCAGCTTAGAATCATCTTAGTAGCAACATTGATTCGAAACAAATCGAATAGGAATCCAAGGACGTAAAGCCGTGCTCTGATACCATTATGTCACGCCCCGATCCCGGAGGATCGATAACTAGCTACTGGGCGTGATGCCGTACAAGTCTAGATTGCACTTGTACAAGGCAAAACCATTACAGTTCCTGGTAATTCTCAGAAAACATCGACAATGCAGCGAAACCAAGCAGATAAATTGAAGTCACACAATTTATATAGAATGTATCTCTTTATTGATAATCAAAATGGATTACAAGACTCGCAGCGGAATACAGAGTTTACAACTGTTTACAAGACTTTTGAATAGCCAACTGAATGTATACACTTGCCCTTTAGGCCACAAATGAATATACCGACTTCTTTACAATAAACTTGCCAATATGGCTACAATCTCACTGGTATAACTGAGTTCCCCTGTTCCATACATTATGTCCCGTATAGCAGAAGACATCATCTTGAAAGAAGAGCTTCTGCACACCCATCCGATTCATCGATGCCAAGCACTGATTCACAGGATTTCCCCCAAGCAAACACCTGTAATATTGCCCACAACGTGGGTCAGTACATCATCAATGTACTGGCGAGCGGTGCTGGCCCAACTCACCTAAGAAGACAGCACTAAGTAATCATGTTACAGAACATTATTATCAATGGTCTTTCTCGTTGCCTTAGGGTTAATTTCATGTTATAGCCGACAAGAAGTAAAGCATGCAAATCTCATAGCCAACATAATTAAAAGCATACTGTTATCACCCTTTGGTGATTCTTAGCCACGGTCGTGTAGCCATCCCTGTACATTTATAATACTTACTCTGCCTGCACAAGACATTGTTAGAAACAATATCATGATTCAATATAAATATCACCGTTCAGGTGATTCTTACCAACAGCCGACATCCTTCCCTGTATTTGAGTAATAACTTACTCTGCCTGCATAAGACATCATTAGCACTGGACCTATCTATATGAAGGTCACTGGCGACACGCCATCTTGGATCATCTTCTGGTGAACGGCTAACTCCAAATGGGGTACGAATCCATGGGAGGTTTCCGAAACACCGTGCTACTACTTCAGCACCATGGGATTTCAGCATCCTTTCAGTGGGCGGTAGCAAGCCCCCACTGCAAGTCCTGCAATCCCGATGTTAGTACATCGACACCATCCTTGTTCCCCCTAGGACGAACCGGGTTCCATGGCCCAGGAATACCGTTCGAGGAACGAAACCTTGTCGACAAGTTGTCCATGACCATGCAACTATATGCAACTTATCTAAGAAGAAAACATATAATACATGATAAGGAAAACTAAGCAAAACCATCATTCTCATTCGTATTGCCATCTTGCCATCTTGCCTTGAGCCAACGCTCATATTATCATCTGCCCATCCAGGGTCTTAGTGGTATCAACATTCTACATCGGCACAGGATAATAGAATTTTGAATATCAATCTCTTTGCCACATCTTTGATACCATACATCTTTTCAACCAACTCAATGTACTTACCGCCCAGTTCCTGGGACTTAGCATCTGTTTAGCATACACTCATTCGGACATAATTCAAGCATACTCACTGCCCAGTTCTTGGGTCTTAATATCTGTGTTATCAACTATTCATCAAGCCAAAGCTCGATATACTCACCGCCCAAGTATTTGGGGCTTTGCCTTCACCTGTCATGTATTTTATTGCAACAACGTACAAGCATACAATTCATTTAGCCACAACAGTTTACGTTCAGGTGATTATTATCTTTCATTATCTTTCCAAATTCCATGCAAGGTGTTATTGAACAAACTCAACTAGAAACATAGCATACTCATCCTTATTTTAAGCGTGAAGCTAAAGGATCTTTGAAGGGTTCAACACTACTCACATTCATAGGACGATTTCTGCCACGATCGTATAGCCTTCCAAGCGATCCTTCGTATAATCCCAAGTCCAATAAGGCTTCATCGAACCAACCATCCATCATAAGGCATCTTGCGGGTCGGGGCACTACAATATATACCACCCAGAAAAAGTTTCGTCCTCGAAACTTAAAACAAAACTCATCCTCAAAACTTCAACCGACTTTTCATGAAACTTCTTAACGATCAACTTGCACCATTTAATATTTCTCCGCAATCTCTCGATTGATTCAAGTAATACACCGTCTCGTTGCAGCATCCCAATTGATTCAACATAGTTTACTATCTTTGATCTTTCCTCCGACACTCATGCAAATCCTTAGCACATGATAATCCTCTCCGTGGCTTCGTTTGAATTCAGCATATCACTTAGTTGGAATCATACACATATTTTAGGCGTCCCCGAAATACATGCACTTCAGCCAAGTTCAGCGATAGAGAAGACGAACGAGCTACGGTGTACCTTCCTTTTCGAACATCAATAATTCTTTTCAAGCATCTCGTATAATCCCACTTTGTTTATTCCATATCTCAACCAACCAATAACGCAATAGATGTTGCTAATTCCAACTCGAGCAATTTTCCTCAACCGATCCAACATTTCCAAAAATATTCAGACTTAGACGTATCAAGTATTCCTTTCAAGTTCATTGTCATCCATGCCACCAAAGTTGATAAATCCTATTGCCACATTTCATTTCGATACCTCGATTCTTGTCGGTCAAATCTTGTACTCATCATCGTTCGCATCCATACACTTTGGTTGCAACTTGTAAATTTTCCAATCATGATCCATCCATCAAATTGTACCATCATTCCATTCTAGTAACATTTCTCGTTGTATTCCAACATTTTCTCGTATAAGCAACTTTTTATATCCAACAACATTAATTCTGAGGGTCATTCATATTCACATTCGCCGATCTCGGCTACATGCACTATCCAATTCCGTCATTACTCTTATCCTCAATATAGACACTAACCATATACTAGTGTAACTAGGATACCTTAACACTATTCCCTATATACATAACAATGCATATACCCCAAGTCTATAGCCCTAGGCATATATAGCCTATGCATCACATATCTATATCTATATAAGTACAATATCAACTAATCCATATCACATCTATATAATAATATATATACAATATGTGAACTCTCACACAACAACTCACACTATTCCTCACTTCCCTCAAACCATGTGGCCAATGGCCCATGCCCTCTCCTAGATATACATTTATACTCTATGTGATACCCTAAGCTAATCAAGCTCATCCTCCACTTCAACATTCATTCCATGACTTAACAAACAACTAACTACCTATTAGTCCTAGACTTATATCACTCTCCCATATACATACCCATTATGAAGCATTTCCTACATACTATGAATGTACCTATGATACACACATATAGGGAATACTAACTTCCATCTCCCAAAACCTTCACATAGACTATCTCACAAAGAACCATACATTACCTTACCTAGGACACATCACACACACTAACTCACACCACAATGCCTCCTGCCTGTACAGGCCCCTAGCCTGCACTGCTAATGCAATGCCAACCAAGGCAACTGCAGCTGCTGCTAATGGCACTGCCTGCAAGCTAGGCAGTTGCTACTGCATTAGGTGCATTGGCATGTGCTGCAGTACATTGCCTGCTGCCAATGTTGCTGCCACAAGGCAATGCCATAACAGGGCAAGCCATGGCAAGGCTGCCACAGTTGCAAGCCCCTGCTGCATTGCTAAATGAAATCTAATTGCCAAGCCAACATCCTAAGACTAACCCTCTCTCTCAAACTCTCACAGCTGAACCAATGACAGATTAATACATTTAGACTGAAACCAAAGTCTAAACAGGACTGGACAGTAGACTAACAGGTAAAATCAAGACACTAACCCATCATAAACTTCTCAAGTCTTCTAGATTTCAGTTCAAACACTACTCAATACACAACTCACCCTATATGATACTCTAACCAAAACCAAAACTGCTACTCATTCCTAAAGAATTGGCCAAGTGGCCAATTCTCAAAGTCACAGCTCAGGCTAAGTATCCTGACCCAAGCTACAATCTAATATCTGAAAATCACTGACACTATTATCTAACCACTGCTAACATCAAGACACTAACTCAAATAGCCAATTTTGGCCCTTAACTTGTGCCCAACATTGGCCCATGGCCAATGACCTCATTCCCAAGCAGTATGCTACTATCCACTGCCTGAACATGCATTGCACTCTGCTGCAGCTGCAATGCAATGCCAAGGCAGCTGCTGCAAAGAAAAGCCAGGCCAAGCTAAGGCAACTGTAATGCAATACTGCTGTTGCTGCCTGCTGCAAACAAAGGCCAAGCCCAAAGTGTCAAATTGTGTCTCAGATTAACAGGAAAACCATGCTAATTACAGTCATGTGGGTGTGTGAGTGATATACAAAACAGTACAAGGAAAAGAAGTGTGTCAGTCCAGTTGTGTGTGTGTGTGACTTCATGAGGGTGGGTGTGAGACATCAGTAAGAGTATTCAGGTGTCAAAAGTTTGTGTGGCATGATGTGTGTTATCTGAAAATTAGTGAAAATAGGGAAATCAATGTGATACATGGGAATTTCAGTTGACAGTTATGTGATAGGGTGTCAAGGTGACTGGGTGTGTGAGTGCATATGTGAATTCTCAGGATTTCTCATGTCAGTCTACTTGAAATCTTAGGTTCCAGTTTTAAACTCAGTTCAGTATTCACCAAAAACCAAAACAAAACAGTTCAAATAATGCCAGTTTTCAGCCCCTAAAAGAAATCCCAGATTTCGAATTCCAAACCACATCAATACAACCCAATTTCCTCATACATTTAGATATCATGTAGGTACACATATTAGAGATAAAAAAACATGAATTTAACAGTTATAGTAGGTTAGAATGATTGACAAAAACCAATTTTGAAGTCTGAACTGAAACCAGTAAATGAGACTGAAAACCAAGGTATCAGAATTTAGGGAAAGAGAGATTTGAACTACAAAAATGAATTTAAACACAAACACAGAGGTTGGTAAAGTATCAACACAATGTACACGTGCTATGTGAAGTGTTTGTGTCCACAAAAGTGGACACAAACGTGTCCAATCACTTCTGAAACCAAAACAGTAAAATACAGTGCAACAGTGTAGCCAAGCCTCGTGCTGAAGTGTCGAGCCACCAAGGACACGACACAGTGAATAATAGGTCACGTGCACGTGTCTAAGTGTTCGTCAGGACTAGGAGAGTGTGTTCCACAGCCTGCACAGTGTCCACGTGGATCGTGTCGCGTGCACGAGACGCATATCCGAACGTGTTTGTGCACGCGCGTGTGGGTGTGCAAACCCAGTGCGGGTCGATTTCCTCCGTGCACACAAAACGAGATCCCCTGAAATTTTACATGTGTCGTGTCAGTCACTAGGGGAACGTATACACCAATTTTGGTGTCACGAAGTGTCGTGTCCTAAGAGAAATTGGACACGGGCAGCAGGGCACCCGACCGAGCCCCCGTGCTGCGTGTCCAGCACAATTTACGACACAGAAACGACACCAAACACGACTCAGTCTTCACGAAATATATTCCACACACCAGGAGCTTTCAAAATATATAATTTGTTTTGAAAATGGAGAACAAAAAGTTCATTGAGGCATTACATCAAACACTTAACATACAATACGACACGTGTCCGATACGGACACCTAACGGACACGAATTCCACCCAAATTTTGGGGACACCTAGGGGACTCCTAGATCTATCCCTATATGCAAAGAAAACTGAAGTTTAAATCAATTTTGAGGGTTTTACCTATGTGTGCAAAAAGCTTGGAAAAGCTTCAAATGGGGGATTCTTCCTCTTGATGCCAAATGCTACAAATTGTCCCAAAGCTGGGATTAAACTCAGAAATTAGAAAATAGGAGAGTGTTAGGTTCTAATGCAAGAAACTAGGATCAAAAAGGAATTAAAATGGATTTATAGGGATTTTTGCAAGAGGGACAATACCTTTCCTTCTCCAATGTTGAAATGAATGAAAGAAGGAGGCAAGCCCTAGAGAATAAGTGTTTATATAGGGTGGGGATCCCTATGGCTGGTCATTTAGGATTTGGTTAGGGTTAGGGCTTCTAGTTATGGGCCATGGGCCAAGTCATGATCAAAATAAATCATTTAGCCATAAGTCATTTCATGAAACCATGAACCATGACTTAAATGCACTAAACCAAATCCCCTCATTCTAAAATTAGTTTCTAATGACTTAAATGTAGGTTAACCTAAGTTAGACTAGGGTCACCATGGCTAGGGTCAGCTTCTAGGCTAGCTCACTAGGTCTCAACAAGTCAAGTCAACCAGAAATTCACCAATTCAACAAATCACCAAATAAATCAAATAAGTCAAAATAACCAAAATACCCCTAGGCTAAAAATAACAATTAAATCATCTTAATGACGTGGTTAGGTTCTAGGTCATACAGTCTCTCAGGTTTCACTAGCAGCACATCAAAATCACAAGTCATGACTTAAAACAGTTTTAAATAGTTTAAAAATTATTAAAAATTACCAAAAATCATAATGTGAAATAAATATCAATGAATAATAATTATAATTACAAAATTTTAAAAATACCCTCATCTGGAAAACTGGGTGTTACAATGCTTCACCACATAAGTAGCAGAATTTTGGCACTCCCGGTATGAGGAAGGTGACCTTTTTTCCTACGTAGTCAATGGTGGTGTTGCAAGGGCTGAGCCAATCCATTCCTAGAATGATATCATAGTCCTTAATATCTAGAACTATCGTATCAAGATAGACCTTTTTCCTTCTATACAGATGATTCCGTCTTTTCAGGCTAAGTTTGCGAGTAGTGATGTGCCCGACGGTATGTGAACGCTAAGATCAAGATCTAACGGTGTCACGACCCGCACCCTGGAGAGGGGCACGAGCACGTGGTTACGTCTAGCCTACGCTGCAGAATCGGCGGTAGAACGCTGTATATAGGGTCTGTAAATACTACGACTAAAACAGATAAATGTACCTGTACAGTACATACTCTCCGAATGGAGGTGACATAGCAATATAGTCTCAATCACATATATCAAACTAAGGTAGATAGCAATGGAAAAGAGATATGATAGATAAAACAGAAAATAAGTTCCAAAATCTACAAGTCAGAGCTAAGCATAAACATCCAAGTCTCAGAAAATATATAAGATACTACAAAACTGAAATGTACTAGCTAGCTCGCAGGCCAGGCAAACCTAACTAAACTATGCTACTCAGGGTGAGCAAAGTCTAGTGGCTCTACTAACAAGCCACGATCTAAATCTAGTCCACCAGACTCAACCCCATAGTAAGTCGGGCAATCACCATCAGAGTCATCTGTAAAATTTGTCAACGTATCCTATCAGAAAAATGAGCAAGTACAAAACACCAACAGCAGTTCCATATGAATTGAGAAATACTATAAGAGACAACAATAATGAAATACAAAACAAAAGATATATGCGACTTGGGAACCATTTGAAAGTCGAGTTACAACCCTTGAACCAAACAAGGACCGGAGTTGTAACCCTTCTTTCAAACAGAACTTAGTCTCAAATCATGGCACAGTATAAAGATAGATAGAACAAATAAGAAATAGAAATCATAGCATGGTAAGAAGTACAGAAAGTAAAGGTAAACTAGAAATATAAGATACGCTAAATAAATGTAAAAGTGATTTGAACTATTAGAGCGATATGTGATCGGCTAGGGAAGCAAGAGATGGTTATCCACTTGCCCCGGCAATCTACGGTGTACTCAACGGAGAGTCATGCCGTCTAACCTGGATAACTGGTAATGGGGTGTCTGCTACACCCTACGTGAAGTGAGGGTGGCGCTAGCAAAATATAGTTACAGGAAGGCTTGATCACATAACCCCTAATAATTCTCCCATCCCCGAATAGTATCACGGATCCGGACATGGCACGTCATGACACGGGATTCAAGAGCAGGGGGCCAGCCCACTCCCAAATTAGTGTCTATATAAGTACAGGAACATAGGAATATCACATACTCATATACCAAGGGAGTCTAGGAATAACATCTCATGACAGGATCCGACGTATACTAGTCCGTGAAACGTCGTGTCAGAAATCATGTAAAATACTACGACTGAATCGAATATAGTAATATCAAGACAATAAAAACTATCAGTGAATGTACTCGCCTGTGGTCCTGAGCTGATAAGGTGAACAGACGCTCAGAGTAATCACAGACCTAAAATAAGATACTATAAGTCAAACCGGACTTAATACTGAAAAAGGAAACTAATATAATCCATGAATGCAAGTCTAAGTCAAAACTAGGTCAATCTAGGTCAAACTGAGTCATACTAGGTCATACTGGTTCATACTAGGTCATACTAGGTCACTGGAAGTCAATCCAAGTCAAACTAGGTCAATCGGGGTCAAAGGTTAACTTACAGTTGACTTTTGGTCAAAAAGTCAACTCTGGTCACTCTGGTCAACTCTAGGTCAACCCTAGGTCAAAATAGTCTAAGTTGACCAACTGTTGACTTTCAGTTAACTGGTCAACTCTGGTTTGGTTTTGGTCAAATCGGGTCACTTAAAGACTACGTTTGACTCTCGGTTGACTTTTGTTGATTTTTGGTTAAAAGGTCAACCGACGTCAAAACTAGTCTATGAGCACCATATTTGATCATTACCAACCACGAGAATCAAGTTCTAACTCTATCTTAGACTTCTAACACAATACCCTATTCCTAGGCAAAACTAACATTTACCGTACCAAGGTAAATCCCGATACCTTGCCCAATCCCAAGGAAACCCCGCTAATACCCAA
>JANAVB010027196.1:1241663-1344163 GCA_029216955.1 Iris pallida
ATCACCTGCTCATGGCCAAGTCTCCAATCCCTCACTCACATTTTAGGCACTATTACTCACTAATTAGATACTAGACACATGATCACTGACACAGGAAACTGATATACTCATTGGTTTAGGACACACTCTCTGACACTAACACTAATTACCTAGAAACTGATACTCACAACAGTCCTACCCTACACCGAACTCTCTAATTTTCCCACACACTCACTGCACTCTATGGCCTTTGGCCAAGTGGGCTAACTGCCACACTTGACATGTAATAATGCAAATCTCATAAAGCTTTTAACTCCATCATCATATTCCTTAGATCTATCAGCAAACATCCAAGACTTATCCATAATATATTATCTAGAAATACAGAAACAGAGAGAAAAAAAAGTTAATTGGTTTTGTAAAATTAACTGAATTCGATACAACGATAAAATTCACGGAATAAAATTCGAAAATACATATTTACCTCCGGTTATAGTGGCACGGTTGTCGACGAAGTGGAAGGGGAATGAGTCAGGCAAGGCGTGCGCTATGCTCAAGGGCAAATCATAAAGTAGATGGAACCATATAACTCTATCAAGTGGCCGTAAGACTTACCTTCACCCATTTTGCTGCGAAAACTATCTGCAAAAAGAAAAAAACAAGATGTATGAGAAACCCAATTTACACAATAAATACTCTACACGAGTTAACTCATAATTGACGGAGCACCCATCAAGCAAATCAAGCATAAATGATGATGGCGATAAAGTGTAGTTACACCAGGAGGTCAAATTCTCTCCAAGCACAAACATGTAATACCCATCTTTATATCTTCTCTCCAAGGAGGGGACGGATTTTGAGGCACAACCTTTGAATACAAAGAGCTAGTGTGGTCTGATGGTGTTGACCCCGAGGATACCAAGCTTGTCACATCTCCAACTTCTTGCCCACATAACTTCCTACTTGAACCTACACACAGTCATCCATTTATTTTTCCCTCTCAACAAGTTAAATCATCATACAAAGTCCTTTCGTCCTTTACCTCTTAACCCCGAAGAATGCATAATCATATCATTGTCATTGACTAGCAAGTACATCAAAAAACTTCTAAAATGATCAATTAGCTTGTTTATCAAGAAAACTATTCAGATGTTATCATTAAAAAGTACGCAATCTATAATCAAAATCAACAATATTTAAAAGGATGGTTAGTGTGTTAAAGAAGGATTAGTTGACAATTAATCAACTGATTAATTGGATGGCCGATTGAACAAATTTTCAAGTGGCTGCGCAATTGTGATTAATTGTCGAGTTATCTAACTAACTGTAATCCGATCCGAGCACATGGCGAAAACCACTTAGCTCCAGCTAATTCTCTCACAAGCTAATCTCTACTGATTGTTAAGTTATAAGTTTTTGGTACAACAATATAACTTACCTCCATAGGAGTCATCAGTTCCCACAGGTTTTAACCAACTGGACTGTTTAGTCCTCTTATTGTAATAATACCTGGAGAGAATCATCACAAAAAGTAATTTTAAGAAAGGAAGGATCATATTACAACAACACAAGTATCAAGATTTACTAAACTCTGAAATAAATGCAATAGTTCAGCCACTGTGCAAAGAATAAGGAAAAAAGATCACCATGAACTTGATCAATTTCAAGAAGAAGAAAATAAAATTTTGAGGAGATCCCAAAATTTAAATCCCTAACTTGGGAAAAAGTATAGGTACCTCCATGCCGGATCCCGGCGGACTGATGACCATCCACGTCGATGCTACGAATGTGGGAAGTCCAGTCCCACCGTTCCTTGTCGGACGTCTCCCTGGAGGGATGGGAGTGAGCTCGGTTTGGAGGTCTTGTGATTGCAAACGAGGAGGAAAGATGCCATCGCCGAGGGAGTGATGCACTCGGAGCACCGCGACCGCCTCGTCCTCGAAGGTGTAGGTGTTAAGGATGTGGAAGTCCCAGAGGGGGCGTAGAGGGGGGGGTGGTTGTGGTGAGGATCCATTGGTGTAGATCTGTAGTTTAGGGATTTGGGGGTTAGGGTTCCATAAGATCTTAGGGTTCGACGAAGATGAGAAAGATCAAGATGCTCTTAATGCGGATGAGGAAGATGGAGAAGAGGGAGAAGGGAATCCTCAGCGATGAGGAAGATGACGAAGAGGGAATAGTGAAATGAGGAGGAGGGAATGGTTAGCATTTGTGCACGAATGTGAAAATGTTCAGTGGAGAAAGTTTGAGGAAACTAAAAAAAAAAGATTCATTACGTGCCAGAATGCTGTAAATTAGCCTTCAATCAGAACGTACAAAAATACATATTGTAAATTAGTCTTCAATCACAAAACACAAAAATAAATATCATAATGAGCCAAAAATAGCTCATTTTTCACTTTTCTACTACGTGTTTGTCTTGCGAGCCGTGAATGTCATTTACGATGTGCAACCGATACATGTCGTAAAATGCACGCTGTAAATTACCATTTTTTTGTACTGCTCTTTGAGGCAAATACATCAGTTCTTGTAATTTGATTTATTCGTTTTATCGGTTGAAGAAAATTCCTTTAAAAACAAAAAAAAATTAGGAAAAAAAATTAAGAAAAAGAATAATAACTAAATTTCTAAAAAATGAAAAAAAAATGATAAAACTAGAAGAAAAACCAAAAAAACAAAATCATTCTTTTAAAAAAATGAAAAGAGATTAAAAACTAAAAAGCCAAAAGAATAGCAAAAAATAACAAAAAATGAAGAGAAAAGATTAAAAATATATATGACTCTTAATATGACACATAGCATGTCTTCAACATTGTTTCAACTAAATATGACTCTTAATATCATTGTGTCATTGTTAGTTCCAGATCTTTTTTTTCATATACAAAAGATGACATCCATAATTGTTTTCATGACCCTTATCTTTTTAATCGACATCATATAGTACTTATCATGACATTATTATTTTTTAATGTCATTAATAAAGTTTTTAATGACGATCATCTAATGAGCCGACATTAAAAATATCATTAATGACATTTTGAGATGAGTGTCATCTATAAAGTGTCATTGTTAACGATTTTTGTAGTAGTGGTGGTGCATCACACGCATGTCGTAAGGGTGTTGCAAGCTTTTGTAATGAATTGCAATTTTCTCACTGCCATATGGCAGTCTGCCAGACCTAAACTCATGCGAGACAAAGACGAACTTTTAAAATAAACCTCCATATAATATAAAAAATAAAAAAATTTGAACTAAATTAAAAATAATATTGTTACCACCAAGAACCACACTAAAAGACCTCTATAATATACAAGTCTGCCATGCAAACCACTGTACCACAAATGTTTATTGCTAAGGTACTCCATAATACGTACTAATTCTAGTTTAGATAGAATAGGTTTGTGCCCCTTTAATTTTGGATCCTGGACCTGTAAGTACGTCCTGGATCCGGACCGCTCTTACACTCGTACTGACAACATGATGCCTATTCTGATTGTGACCTAGTTGGTAATTTGTCACCTCTAACCAAAATCAATGTCTCCCTTCTAGAAAGTTACAATTCCACCAGTCAACACGACAACTATGAGAAGGCTAATTCAACCATAAATTATTGCTTATTTGGTAGGTTATTATACAATTAATAAGATTGTTCATGGTACTTGGCTACAAATTAGTCTTACTAATAACACTAAAAAGATATCAACTATGGATTTTAAATCAGAAATTTTCGTACAACGGGATTAATTTAATAGTATTTGTAGGAGAGGGGAGAAGTTTGGCAAAATTCCAAGAAACGGGACATCGCGCCAAGTAAGGTGGCGGTGGTGACGACGTGGCGAACGGAAATGGAAGGTGGAGGGGGGACCGCCAAGTAGGGTGGCGGTGTGGGAGGGGGCCCGCCACCCCACTTGGCGCGGGGGGACTAAGTGAGAGCAGTGAGAGAGAGAAGGGAGAGAGAAGAGAGGGAGAGAGAGAAGAGAGAGAGAGAGGGAGCGCCAAGCAGGGTGGCGGTGGGGGGGGGCCACCCCACTTGGCGCGGAAGGGGGGGTGTTTGGCTAAGGGGTGGGGGGGGGGGGATTAACAGAGTGAGAGGGATATAGAGAGAGAGAGAGGGAGAGAGAGAGAGCGATATTTGTCAGAGCAACGTTAACTGTCCTCGCAACGTTAACTTCACCGCCAAGTAGGGTGGCGGTATTAGTTACGTTACCCATTTAACCCTATAAAAACATATACATCTTAACAATTGCAGTCACTCATTCACTCACTCTCCATTCACTCATTCACTCACTCTCCAATACTCTAACAAATTCTCCCACTCCAGCAACATCAACTCATTCACTCATACTCTCCACTAGTCCAACAAATTCCCCCACTCCAGCACCATCAACTTCTCTCCAGAAATAATATCATCTCTCCAGGAGTCTAACAAATTCTCCCACTCCAGCACCATCAACTTCTCTCCAGTAACAAATTCTCCCACTCCAGCAAGATTTTTTCTCCTCCGCCAATAGTTTTTTCTTGATGGATCGCAGTCTAAGAAAAATATGCTCGCATGGAGGTAATGTAAACGGTTTAGAGTACGAAGGTGGAGAAACCCAAATTTTTTCTACTTATCCGAGTATTATTTTTGAAAATTTACGTAATCTTATTATCGAACGTTGTTCTATTAATTATGAATTTATTTGAAATCTGTTTTTGGTTCTAGATGTTTTTAATAGATGGCGACGAAGCATGGAATTTTATTGTTGAGATTAATTCACAATCACGATATATAAATATATTTGTCATTCAAGTATCACAAGCATTTGATAATAGAAATAGTGAATATTTTTTTAATTTCCAGCATGTTAGTCAGGGTGCTAGTTCTTCCCAACCAACTCTTCCCATTTTACAAGAAAATCAGTCATCTGATGAATATGACCATAATGATGATGATGATACTGAAGATGACGATGACGATGGAAATAGTGATGATTTAATTAAAAATGTAGATCATGAGGTAGATGATATTGATAATGCAATTACTTCTGAATTATTTATCGAAAAAAAATTTCTAGTCGTTCTAAATTTAGAAGTTTCATAAGTAATGTAGCAATTCGACACAATTTTAGTTGTTCAGCCAATGTTATGAATAATGCTCGTGGAATTATATATAATTGTGATCAACCGAATTGTAATTGGAGAGTATATGCCAAACCGATTGGATCTGGTGAAATAGTTAAGATTGCTAAATTAGACAGTCGACACTCTTGTTTAGGTGGACTTACAACCGGACGTCATCGACTAGCTACCGCTGCATGGGTGAAAACATGTGTAATTGATATAATCAGAGACAATCAATCTTATAGTGCATCACAAATTGTTAAAGATATATATAGGGAACATCGTGTGCATATTACTTATTCCAAAGCTTGGAGAGCTAGAGAGATGGCATTAGCTGAAATAAATGGTAGTTATATAGAGGCATACGCTAGTCTTGAGGAGTATGGTTTTAGAATTATGGAGACGAATCCAGGTAGTAGATGTTTTCTTAAAACCATTGAAAATAATAGGTTTCAAAGAATTTTTATTTGTTTTAAGGCGTGCATTGACGGATTTTTAAGGGGCTGTTCACCGGTTATTTGTACTGATGCTACATTTCTTTCATCTAAATTTCAAGGTATCTTATTTATTGCTTGTGCTCACGATCCTAACTATCAGTTATATCCTATTGCTTATGCTGTTGCTGAAAGTGAAAATACTGATTCTTGGTCTTGGTTTTTAAACTCTTTTAGAACATCATTTGAAAGTTATTTTAATGAATGAAGTAGAATTTCATTTATTTCTGATAAGCAAAAGGGTTTAATACATGCTATGCGTGAAACCTTTCCAGAATCGCCTCACTTTTTTGCATACAACATTTTTAAAAAAACATGAAACAAGTTGCGAAAGAAAGAACATTTCAAAACTTGTTAGACTCGCTTGCTAGATCATACAATCAAACAGATGCCGAGATCTTGTTTGAAATAATTAAAGCCGAGAATGTAATGGTGTACAATTGGCTTATTGGTGTGAACGATGAAAATCGTCATTTTGAACATTGGATAACAGCGTATGCTCCGTGCCCTAGATTAGATATTAATACTTCTAATCTTGCTGAATGTTTTAACAACTGGATTAAGAGATTACGAGATAAACCAATAACAACACTCCTCGATGGTATCAGAGCAAAGATTATAACACTTCATGACAAGAATAGGAACATTGCTGAAAATCTAGACACTATTATTGTTCGAAGATGTTAAATACTGTGGCCCGTATCAACAGAGAAAGGAATCATCTAGAAATATTAGAAATTGATAGCAATACATACGAAGTAGTAGATCGTTCAACAAGTAGAACATATATTGTACGATTAGAAGACAGGACTTGTACATGTTGTAGGTGGTACCATACTTATATACCATGTGTACATGTATTTTTTGTGTGTAGATATTCTAATATAAATATTCAAAGTTTTTATCATGCACTATTTTCTACGGAGAACCTGCGAAGTGTATATGAACAAAAAATGGAACCAATTCCAATTCCCTACAAGATTCAAGCACCTTTGGTAAGAGGAGAAATTGGAGTGCCAGACGTACGACGCAAAGCCGGAAGACCAAAGAAGAACCGCATCCAATCCCGGGAAGACAGGACTAGAGAACTTCGTTGCGGTAATTGTGGTGTGATGGGGCACAACCGAAGGAGATGTACAAGTCAGCCAAGAGAGTAAAGTATAATTGCAAATGTACTGAAAACTATTGTACTGGCCTAACATTGTTACAAATTATATTTGCGAATAATAAAAGTTGACGAACTTGGTTTCATTCCAAACTTACAAATATTGTCTTAGCCAAACATTGTTACAATTCAGACTTGCTAATAAGAATAAAAACATTTTATCTAGACCGCTGGCCCCTTGCGGCAAGTCGTTTGTAATTTACTCGTTCTCCAGGTCTAAGGCCTAGTCGGCTTCTCCGCCCTGCTGTATCTTCTAGCTCCTGCTCGTCTTCCTCCTCTTCTTCCTCATCCTCATCTCCATCCTCATCCTCCTCCATCTCTTGAGTTTGGGTAGGTATCGGGGCTGATGGGGTGGAATAAATTTGTGTAAAGAAATCCATGTCTGGGTAGACATATGTTGTTGATACTCATCTCCATCCTCATCCCCCAAATAGTGATCCATTTTCACAATCTGTCCCAAAAAATAACTTTTTGTTACTAAAAATATAGCCGTCCCTAGAACTATACTTTGTCGGACTTTTTAGACTAGTGTTCCTTATAGTGTCGTCCCAAAAAGATACTTTTTTGTAGTGTGCAAGACGTAGAAAATATCATGCACATCTGACAATGTTGGCAGCAATACGATTTGATAAGCTACTGGGCGACTCGCTTCAATATCTTGAAGGGACCAACAAATCTTGGACTCAACTCCCATTTTGCTCAAATCTGGTGACTCCTCGTATGGGCATTACTTTCAGAAACACATGGTCGCCTCCCAAGAACTCAATGGCTCTTCGGTAGGTGTTGACGTAGCTCTTCTGCCGACTCTGTATAATCTTCAGTCTTTTCCGAATGAGCTTTACCTTCTCCACGGGCTGTTCCACCAGCTCCGGGTCGAGTATCTGCCGTTCCCTGACTTCATTCCAGCAAATGGCCGATCTACACTTCTAGCCATATAAGGCTTCATACGGTGCCATTTGGATGTTGGACTGATAGCTATTGTTATATGCAAATTCGACAAATGGTAGATAAACGTCCCAGCTTGACTTTAAATCGATTACACAGAGGCGTAACATGCCTTCGAGAATCTGGTTCACTTGTTCTGTTTGGCCATCGGTCTGAGGATGGTAAGCGGAGCTAAACTTCAACTTGGTCCCTATTGCTGACTGAAGACTACACCAGAAGCGTGATACGAACCGCCCATCCTGATCTGAGATGATAGATACCGGTATCCCATACAGCCAAACTATTTCATCAAGATACATCTGAGCAAGGCGATCGACGCTCCAAGTGACTTTAATGGCAATGAAATGTGCTGACTTGGTTAACCGATCGATGATAACCCAGACGGCATCGTTCTCCCGTAGCGTCTTTGGCAGGCCAACCACAAAGTCCATAGTGATGTGATCCTATTTCCATTCTGGAATGGCAAGGTTTTGTTTCTCCTCGCCCGGTCTCTGATGCTCAGCTTTCACCTGCTGACAGGCCATGCATTGCGACATGAAGAGGGCCACATCTCTCTTCATTTCGTGCCACCAGAAGGTCGTACGAAGGTCCTTGTACATCTTAGTGCTGCCGGGATGCAAGGTATATTTCGTATAATGCGCCTCCGTCAATATCTCCTTTCTAAGTTCTAAGTCGTCCGGAACGCATAGTCAGCCTTTCAATCGTAGCACGCCGGTGTCATCTTCCGCAAAGTCGGTCACCTTTCCTGTTGAAATTAGCTCTCGTATCTTCTCCAGGTACGGATCGTCCTTCTTAGCGGTCTTAATCTTTTCTCGCAAGCTCGACTTTAACTGTAATTTTGCCAACTATACATCTCTGAATCAAACTCGAAGGTCGATGCCCATCTCTTCAAGGTCTCATAGTGGTCTGTTGTTGATGCACAATGAGGTAAGATATTTACGACTCAGAGCGTCTGCTACAACATTTTCCTTGTCCGGCGTATAGTCGATCGTCAAGTCATAGTCTTTGATCAGTTCTAGCCAATGCTGCTGTCGTAAGTTCAGCTCCTTCTGAGTGAAAAGATACTTGAGGATCTTGTGATCCGTATAGATCACGCACGCCATGCCATAAAGATAATGATGCCACAATTTTAAAACTAACACAATCGCTGCTAACTCCAATTCGTGCGTAGGATAGTTCTTCTCATGCGGTTTCAACTGTCTCGAGGCGAAAGAGATCACCTTGCCTTGCTACATGAGCACACATCCCAAGCCCTGGCCTGAAGCATTGCTGAATATTTAAAAATACTCGACCCCATCCGGAAGTGCGATTATAGGGACCGAAATGAGTCGCTGCTTCAGCTCCTAAAAGGAAGCTTCACAGTCATCCGACCAATCATACACGACTCCCTTTTGAGTGAGACGAGTCATTGGCGATACAATCTTCGCAAAATCTTTTATGAAGCATCTGTAGTATCCCGCCAAACCAAGAAAATTTTGAATCTCACTAGATGACATAGGCCAACTCCAATCAGCAACGGCTTCAATTTTTTCAGGTCGACTGCAATACCCTTGGATGATGTGTCCAAGAAAGGATACGCTGCTCAGCCAAAATTTGTACTTGCTCCTTTTTGCAAATAACTGATTATCTCGGAGAGTCTGGAGTATGGTCCACAGATTTTCTGCTTGTTGCGCTCGATCCTTCGAGTAGACGAGGATATTGTCTATAAAGACTACCATGAACTTGTCAAGGAACGGAAGCACACCTGATTCATTAGATCAATGAAGGTGACATGAGCATTTGTCAGGCCGAATGGCATTACCAAGAACTCATAGTGGCCGTAACGAGTGCGAAAGGCTGACTTTGGCACGTTGTCTGACTTGATCTTGAGTTGATGATAGCCTGAACGAAGGTTGATCTTCAAAAATACCAAGGCACCTTGCAACTGATCGAATAAATTGTCTATG
The DNA here is from genome assembly GCA_029216955.1 of Iris pallida. Lineage (NCBI taxonomy): Eukaryota > Viridiplantae > Streptophyta > Magnoliopsida > Asparagales > Iridaceae > Iris > Iris pallida. Next base: position 1,251,293 of record JANAVB010027196.1, read on the forward strand.
CAGCGCAATATATACTTGTTCTGGACGGTGGTTTTGTTCAGCTCGCGGTAGTCGACGCACAGACGCATTGACCCATCCTTTTTCTTCACAAACAATATGGGCGCACCCCACGATGAGACGCGAGGACGAATAAATCCTCTATCGAGCAACTCTTACAATTGGACCTTGAGCTCTTTAGTTCTGCAGGTACCATTCTGTACGGGGCCTTAGAAATCGGTCGGGTATCAGGAAATGTGTTAATGCTGAAATCGATTTCTCGGTCGGATGGCATTCCGGGTAGCTCATCCGGGAACACGCCAGAGAATTCTGCCACAACGTCGGTCTGATCCGTATTTGCACCATCCCGTCGTGTGTCTCGAACAGACGCCTAGTAGCCTTCGTGTCACGCCCCGATCCCGGAGGATCGATAACTAGCCACTGGGCGTGATGCCGTACAAGTCTAGATTGTACTTGTACAAGGCAAAACCATTACAGTTCCTGGTAATTCTCAGAAAACATCGACAATGCAGCGAAACCAAGCAGATAAATTGAAGTCACACAATTTATATAGAATGTATCTCTTTATTGATAATCAAAATGGATTACAAGACTCGCAGCGGAATACAGAGTTTATAACTGTTTACAAGACTTTTGAATAGCCAACTGAATGTATACACTTGCCCTTTAGGCTACAAATGAATATACCGACTTCTTTACAATAAACTTGCCAATATGGCTACAATCTCACTGGTATAACTGAGTTCCCCTGTTCCATACATTATGTCCCATATAGCAGAAGACATCATCTTGAAAGAAGAGCTTCTGCACACCCATCTGATTCATCGATGCCAAGCACTGATTCACAGGATTTCCCCCAAGCAAACACCTGTAATATTGCCCACAACGTGGGTCAGTACATCATCAATGTACTGGCGAGCGGTGCTGGCCCAACTCACCTAAGAAGACAGCACTAAGTAATCATGTTACAGAACATTATTATCAATGGTCTTTCTCGTTGCCTTAGGGTCAATTTCATGTTATAGCCGACAAGAAGTAAAGCATGCAAATCTCATAGCCAACATAATTAAAAGCATACTGTTATCACCCTTTGGTGATTCTTACCCACGGTCGTGTAGCCATCCCTGTACATTTATAATACTTACTCTGCCTGCACAAGACATTGTTAGAAACAATATCATGATTCAATATGAATATCACCGTTCAGGTGATTCTTACCAACAGCCGACATCCTTCCCTATATTTGAGTAATAACTTACTCTGCCTGCATAAGACATCATTAGCACTGGACCTATCTATATGAAGGTCACTGGCGACACGCCATCTTGGATCATCTTCTGGTGAACGGCTAACTCCAAATGGGGTGCGAATCCATGGGAGGTTTTCGAAACACCGTGCTACTACTTCAGCACCATGGGATTTCAGCGTCCTTTCAGTGGGCGGTAGCAAGCCCCCACTGCAAGTCCTGCAATCCCGATGTCAGTACATCGACACCATCCTTGTTCCCCCTAGGACGAACCGGGTTCCATGGCCCAGGAATACCGTTCGAGGAACGAAACCTTGTCGACAAGTTGTCCATGACCATGCAACTATATGCAACTTATCTAAGAAGAAAACATATAATGCATGATAAGGAAAACTAAGCAAAACCATCATTCTCATTCGTATTGCCATCTTGCCATCTTGTCTTGAGCCAACGCTCATATTATCATCTGCCCATCCAGGGTCTTAGTGGTATCAACATTCTACATCGGCACAGGATAATAGAATTTTGAATATCAATCTCTTTGCCACATCTTTGATACCATACATCTTTTCAACCAACTCAATGTACTTACCGCCCAGTTCCTGGGACTTAGCATCTGTTTAGCATACACTCATTCGGACATAATTCAAGCATACTCACTACCCAGTTCTTGGGTCTTAATATCTGTGTTATCAACTATTCATCAAGCCAAAGCTCGATATACTCACCGCCCAAGTATTTGGGGCTTTGCCTTCACCTGTCATGTATTTTATTGCAACAGCGTACAAGCATACAATTTATTTAGCCACAACAGTTTACGTTCAGGTGATTATTATCTTTCATTATCTTTCCAAATTCCATGCAAGGTGTTATTGAACAAACTCAACTAGAAACATAGCATACTCATCCTTATTTTAAGCGTGAAGCTAAAGGATCTTTGAAGGGTTCAACACTACTCACATTCATAGGACGATTTCCGCCACGATCGCATAGCCTTCCAAGCGATCCTTCGCATAATCCCAAGTCCAATAAGGCTTCATCGAACCAACCATCCATCATAAGGCATCTTGCGGGTCGGGGCACTACAATATATACCACCCAGAAAAAGTTTCGTCCTCGAAACTTAAAACAAAACTCATCCTCAAAACTTCAACCGACTTTTCATGAAACTTCTTAACGATCAACTTGCACCATTTAATATTTCTCCGCAATCTCTCGATTGATTCAAGTAATACACCGTCTCGTTGCAGCATCCCAATTGATTCAACATAGTTTACTATCTTTGATCTTTCCTCCGACACTCATGCAAATCCTTAGCACATGATAATCCTCTCCGTGGCTTTGTTTGAATTCAGCATATCACTTAGTTGGAATCATACACATATTTTAGGCGTCCCCGAAATACATGCACTTCAGCCAAGTTCAGCGATAGAGAAGACAAACGAGCTACGGTGTACCTTCCTTTTCGAACATCAATAATTCTTTTCAAGCATCTCGTATAATCCCACTTTGTTTATTCCATATCTCAACCAACCAATAACGCAATAGATGTTGCTAATTCCAACTCGAGCAATTTTCCTCAACCGATCCAACATTTCCAAAAATATTCAGACTTAGACGTATCAAGTATTCCTTTCAAGTTCATTGTCATCCATGCCACCAAAATTGATAAATCCTATTGCCATATTTCATTTCGATACCTCGATTCTTGTCGGTCAAATCTTGTACTCATCATCGTTCGCATCCATACACTTTGGTTGCAACTTGTAAATTTTCCAATCATGATCCATCCATCAAATTGTACCATCATTCCATTCTAGTAACATTTCTCGTTGTATTCCAACATTTTCTCGTATAAGCAACTTTTTAATCCAACAACATTAATTCTGAGGGTCATTCATATTCACATTCGCCGATCTCGGCTACATGCACTATCCAATTCCGTCATTACTCTTATCCTCAATCTTGATCCGGTTAATGAAATTATTCCAACTATCTCAAAGCACTACCAATAATTTTCGCAGCTCAATATCAATCAACCAATCCAACCAGTTCTAACAATTTCCAATATTTCAACCAAGGCAACTCAATTTCCGAAACCAACATGATTCGTCATTCCATCCAACATTAAAACATCAAAATTTCCCAATTATCTATTCCATCCCGAAGCCTACCTTCCAACACATCTTACTCATTTCGACTAAACTCACGCAACACCAATAGGGACATCCTACGGTTTTCCAATAGTCAACTTAGCATACCATCAAGTCTCTACGGTCAGCTACTCTAAGCTAAACCAGACATTCAGCTAACCCATATGAGATGAGTAGCTATCAGGGACATACTTATCTCTTATCTTAGAGGCAACCAATCCTCAACGTAGGGCAACTCTATGGTCTGACCAACTTAGGGACATGGGACGCCATCCCAATCTTATGAACTTATACCCAACACGGACAACTGAAGAACATAGCCAACCAATCTGAGACTTAAGCAAGCAACCAACAATCTAGGCAACAAACCGATACTCTAGGCTACCAGCCAACAATCTAGGCAACCAACCGACAATCTAGGCAACTAGCCAACAGTCTAGGCAACCAACCGACAATCTAGGCAACTAGCCAACAATCTAGGGTCAAGTCTTTCTACCCGTACTCATACTCGAGTCATACCCAACGAAGTCTCATTCTAGACTTACCCGCAACCGACCAAATCTATCCGACAATTCTATCCAACAATTCTATCCCATAATTCTATGGGTCAATCTCGAAGCTATCATATAAACTCCTCAATAGAATATTCAACTTTCAATTTCCATTTGCATAGACATAGCATCTGTTCGATCCAACTTGTATCCTCATATCGTACTCATATGTCTATTCAATCGGGTCAACTATTCTGAATCATCATCCGACATTGTTATCTCAATACTTTATCACTTATGATCTCTTTCCTACGGTCTCTTCGCGACATATTCGTTTCCCATATTTTTTAGATCATCGATACGGTCCGTACACTTTTAACCAACAAAATAAGACAACTACATAATCATATTTCTTCCGAGACATCTTTTATAAATTTTCTAGCACAAATACGGTCATCTCTTAGCAATCCCCGTTAACCATCAATATTCGTTTTGCATCATGTCCTTGTGATTCCATAAGAAGATTTACTATTCATGCACCGATCCAATCTCTATGGCACCAATCATCTAGCATTCTTACTTCGATCATCCAATTGCATATGACATAACTTAATTAGCTAAGTCATAATCCCACAATTCTATATCCCACCAAACTTGTTATCCATGCGACAACATCATCTATTGACAGGGTCTATTACATATCGTTGCACCTCGATACTTATTTGTATTCCATCCATTCGACTCTCGTAAGGAGCATCTATTCTTTCATGCATCAAGGGACAAGTACTCATTCTCTATGCCTCAAAATAGTCAAGGGTCATAACTTATTAATTCGGGACGTCAATTTCCTTCAAGCACACTGCATCACGTGCTAAGATCATCCATTCTTCAAGTCCATTCTCTAACTTTTCGGTCGTCGATGCAACTCTCTGCATTTTCTAAATCATTCGCAACATCCCGATAAGCGTCTAACATTACCATCAGTTCTATCGATATCCAACATGCAATTTCTTTAACTCAATTCCAACATCGTTCAATATTCGGTCCATAGTTATTCCCGCAAAATCATTCGATAGCAACACCACACTATTGTTACCAAGCCTACAATCCTTTTATCCAACTGACTCAAGTACTCGCTTGAATCTGAAACTCATTTCATTCCCAATCAAGTCATTCATTTCATATTCTCAATTCACCTATTATCCAACTTAATGCTAACCGACAAGGTCTAGCGATGGTCCACCCGAACACATCAAAATCTCGTAACGGGTCATCCGAACTTAATCATCAAGGGACATTTCTAGCCGTCATGTATCAATCGTAAGCTCAACTACGATTCGATACCACCCAATACCTTATAGGTAAAGCAATCACAAAGTCATAAACACAACAAGGGTCAAGGGACATCTTATCACGATGAGGGTATATGCAATATACCACTCAGAGCTCAAGCCATTCCGACACAATATTCCTTCGCATCAAACCGACATCCAACATGGACTATCCATCCTGCAGTGGTTATGCTGACCACAAATATCGACTCCAGATTCTGTCGATTCCCATTCACTGAAATTCATGCACATACTGTTCCAACATACCATGTCGTCACCCACTGTCGATTGCTGCATAACAATCGATTCAAAGAATCCCACACATAAGACATCCAGCATACATCACAAACTTACGCATCGCATCATTGTTATTCTTTTTGGTATCTTTTAGAAATTTAACAAAGCACACATATCACAGCCCACATATTTAGACTTATTGTATGGAACACCCAGTGAGAGGTTAGAATGATCAACGGACTTTCAGTCAAGGGTACAACATAGAATAGTTTGGAAGCAACACAGAATAATCGCAGAAGCACTATGAGTCATCATAGAGGCAACTTTGATTTCATCGCGGAAGCAACTTTGAGTATTCGCGGAAGCAACTTTGATTCACCGTGGAAGCAACTTTGAATAATCGCGGAAGCAATCTTTGAATCATCGCGGAAGCAGCTTAGAATCATCTTAGTAGCAACATTGATTCGAAACAAATCGAATAGGAATCCAAGGACGTAAAGCCGTGCTCTGATACCATTATGTCACGCCCCGATCCCGGAGGATCGATAACTAGCTACTGGGCGTGATGCCGTACAAGTCTAGATTGCACTTGTACAAGGCAAAACCATTACAGTTCCTGGTAATTCTCAGAAAACATCGACAATGCAGCGAAACCAAGCAGATAAATTGAAGTCACACAATTTATATAGAATGTATCTCTTTATTGATAATCAAAATGGATTACAAGACTCGCAGCGGAATACAGAGTTTACAACTGTTTACAAGACTTTTGAATAGCCAACTGAATGTATACACTTGCCCTTTAGGCCACAAATGAATATACCGACTTCTTTACAATAAACTTGCCAATATGGCTACAATCTCACTGGTATAACTGAGTTCCCCTGTTCCATACATTATGTCCCGTATAGCAGAAGACATCATCTTGAAAGAAGAGCTTCTGCACACCCATCCGATTCATCGATGCCAAGCACTGATTCACAGGATTTCCCCCAAGCAAACACCTGTAATATTGCCCACAACGTGGGTCAGTACATCATCAATGTACTGGCGAGCGGTGCTGGCCCAACTCACCTAAGAAGACAGCACTAAGTAATCATGTTACAGAACATTATTATCAATGGTCTTTCTCGTTGCCTTAGGGTTAATTTCATGTTATAGCCGACAAGAAGTAAAGCATGCAAATCTCATAGCCAACATAATTAAAAGCATACTGTTATCACCCTTTGGTGATTCTTAGCCACGGTCGTGTAGCCATCCCTGTACATTTATAATACTTACTCTGCCTGCACAAGACATTGTTAGAAACAATATCATGATTCAATATAAATATCACCGTTCAGGTGATTCTTACCAACAGCCGACATCCTTCCCTGTATTTGAGTAATAACTTACTCTGCCTGCATAAGACATCATTAGCACTGGACCTATCTATATGAAGGTCACTGGCGACACGCCATCTTGGATCATCTTCTGGTGAACGGCTAACTCCAAATGGGGTACGAATCCATGGGAGGTTTCCGAAACACCGTGCTACTACTTCAGCACCATGGGATTTCAGCATCCTTTCAGTGGGCGGTAGCAAGCCCCCACTGCAAGTCCTGCAATCCCGATGTTAGTACATCGACACCATCCTTGTTCCCCCTAGGACGAACCGGGTTCCATGGCCCAGGAATACCGTTCGAGGAACGAAACCTTGTCGACAAGTTGTCCATGACCATGCAACTATATGCAACTTATCTAAGAAGAAAACATATAATACATGATAAGGAAAACTAAGCAAAACCATCATTCTCATTCGTATTGCCATCTTGCCATCTTGCCTTGAGCCAACGCTCATATTATCATCTGCCCATCCAGGGTCTTAGTGGTATCAACATTCTACATCGGCACAGGATAATAGAATTTTGAATATCAATCTCTTTGCCACATCTTTGATACCATACATCTTTTCAACCAACTCAATGTACTTACCGCCCAGTTCCTGGGACTTAGCATCTGTTTAGCATACACTCATTCGGACATAATTCAAGCATACTCACTGCCCAGTTCTTGGGTCTTAATATCTGTGTTATCAACTATTCATCAAGCCAAAGCTCGATATACTCACCGCCCAAGTATTTGGGGCTTTGCCTTCACCTGTCATGTATTTTATTGCAACAACGTACAAGCATACAATTCATTTAGCCACAACAGTTTACGTTCAGGTGATTATTATCTTTCATTATCTTTCCAAATTCCATGCAAGGTGTTATTGAACAAACTCAACTAGAAACATAGCATACTCATCCTTATTTTAAGCGTGAAGCTAAAGGATCTTTGAAGGGTTCAACACTACTCACATTCATAGGACGATTTCTGCCACGATCGTATAGCCTTCCAAGCGATCCTTCGTATAATCCCAAGTCCAATAAGGCTTCATCGAACCAACCATCCATCATAAGGCATCTTGCGGGTCGGGGCACTACAATATATACCACCCAGAAAAAGTTTCGTCCTCGAAACTTAAAACAAAACTCATCCTCAAAACTTCAACCGACTTTTCATGAAACTTCTTAACGATCAACTTGCACCATTTAATATTTCTCCGCAATCTCTCGATTGATTCAAGTAATACACCGTCTCGTTGCAGCATCCCAATTGATTCAACATAGTTTACTATCTTTGATCTTTCCTCCGACACTCATGCAAATCCTTAGCACATGATAATCCTCTCCGTGGCTTCGTTTGAATTCAGCATATCACTTAGTTGGAATCATACACATATTTTAGGCGTCCCCGAAATACATGCACTTCAGCCAAGTTCAGCGATAGAGAAGACGAACGAGCTACGGTGTACCTTCCTTTTCGAACATCAATAATTCTTTTCAAGCATCTCGTATAATCCCACTTTGTTTATTCCATATCTCAACCAACCAATAACGCAATAGATGTTGCTAATTCCAACTCGAGCAATTTTCCTCAACCGATCCAACATTTCCAAAAATATTCAGACTTAGACGTATCAAGTATTCCTTTCAAGTTCATTGTCATCCATGCCACCAAAGTTGATAAATCCTATTGCCACATTTCATTTCGATACCTCGATTCTTGTCGGTCAAATCTTGTACTCATCATCGTTCGCATCCATACACTTTGGTTGCAACTTGTAAATTTTCCAATCATGATCCATCCATCAAATTGTACCATCATTCCATTCTAGTAACATTTCTCGTTGTATTCCAACATTTTCTCGTATAAGCAACTTTTTATATCCAACAACATTAATTCTGAGGGTCATTCATATTCACATTCGCCGATCTCGGCTACATGCACTATCCAATTCCGTCATTACTCTTATCCTCAATATAGACACTAACCATATACTAGTGTAACTAGGATACCTTAACACTATTCCCTATATACATAACAATGCATATACCCCAAGTCTATAGCCCTAGGCATATATAGCCTATGCATCACATATCTATATCTATATAAGTACAATATCAACTAATCCATATCACATCTATATAATAATATATATACAATATGTGAACTCTCACACAACAACTCACACTATTCCTCACTTCCCTCAAACCATGTGGCCAATGGCCCATGCCCTCTCCTAGATATACATTTATACTCTATGTGATACCCTAAGCTAATCAAGCTCATCCTCCACTTCAACATTCATTCCATGACTTAACAAACAACTAACTACCTATTAGTCCTAGACTTATATCACTCTCCCATATACATACCCATTATGAAGCATTTCCTACATACTATGAATGTACCTATGATACACACATATAGGGAATACTAACTTCCATCTCCCAAAACCTTCACATAGACTATCTCACAAAGAACCATACATTACCTTACCTAGGACACATCACACACACTAACTCACACCACAATGCCTCCTGCCTGTACAGGCCCCTAGCCTGCACTGCTAATGCAATGCCAACCAAGGCAACTGCAGCTGCTGCTAATGGCACTGCCTGCAAGCTAGGCAGTTGCTACTGCATTAGGTGCATTGGCATGTGCTGCAGTACATTGCCTGCTGCCAATGTTGCTGCCACAAGGCAATGCCATAACAGGGCAAGCCATGGCAAGGCTGCCACAGTTGCAAGCCCCTGCTGCATTGCTAAATGAAATCTAATTGCCAAGCCAACATCCTAAGACTAACCCTCTCTCTCAAACTCTCACAGCTGAACCAATGACAGATTAATACATTTAGACTGAAACCAAAGTCTAAACAGGACTGGACAGTAGACTAACAGGTAAAATCAAGACACTAACCCATCATAAACTTCTCAAGTCTTCTAGATTTCAGTTCAAACACTACTCAATACACAACTCACCCTATATGATACTCTAACCAAAACCAAAACTGCTACTCATTCCTAAAGAATTGGCCAAGTGGCCAATTCTCAAAGTCACAGCTCAGGCTAAGTATCCTGACCCAAGCTACAATCTAATATCTGAAAATCACTGACACTATTATCTAACCACTGCTAACATCAAGACACTAACTCAAATAGCCAATTTTGGCCCTTAACTTGTGCCCAACATTGGCCCATGGCCAATGACCTCATTCCCAAGCAGTATGCTACTATCCACTGCCTGAACATGCATTGCACTCTGCTGCAGCTGCAATGCAATGCCAAGGCAGCTGCTGCAAAGAAAAGCCAGGCCAAGCTAAGGCAACTGTAATGCAATACTGCTGTTGCTGCCTGCTGCAAACAAAGGCCAAGCCCAAAGTGTCAAATTGTGTCTCAGATTAACAGGAAAACCATGCTAATTACAGTCATGTGGGTGTGTGAGTGATATACAAAACAGTACAAGGAAAAGAAGTGTGTCAGTCCAGTTGTGTGTGTGTGTGACTTCATGAGGGTGGGTGTGAGACATCAGTAAGAGTATTCAGGTGTCAAAAGTTTGTGTGGCATGATGTGTGTTATCTGAAAATTAGTGAAAATAGGGAAATCAATGTGATACATGGGAATTTCAGTTGACAGTTATGTGATAGGGTGTCAAGGTGACTGGGTGTGTGAGTGCATATGTGAATTCTCAGGATTTCTCATGTCAGTCTACTTGAAATCTTAGGTTCCAGTTTTAAACTCAGTTCAGTATTCACCAAAACCAAAACAAAACAGTTCAAATAATGCCAGTTTTCAGCCCCTAAAAGAAATCCCAGATTTCGAATTCCAAACCACATCAATACAACCCAATTTCCTCATACATTTAGATATCATGTAGGTACACATATTAGAGATAAAAAAACATGAATTTAACAGTTATAGTAGGTTAGAATGATTGACAAAAACCAATTTTGAAGTCTGAACTGAAACCAGTAAATGAGACTGAAAACCAAGGTATCAGAATTTAGGGAAAGAGAGATTTGAACTACAAAAATGAATTTAAACACAAACACAGAGGTTGGTAAAGTATCAACACAATGTACACGTGCTATGTGAAGTGTTTGTGTCCACAAAAGTGGACACAAACGTGTCCAATCACTTCTGAAACCAAAACAGTAAAATACAGTGCAACAGTGTAGCCAAGCCTCGTGCTGAAGTGTCGAGCCACCAAGGACACGACACAGTGAATAATAGGTCACGTGCACGTGTCTAAGTGTTCGTCAGGACTAGGAGAGTGTGTTCCACAGCCTGCACAGTGTCCACGTGGATCGTGTCGCGTGCACGAGACGCATATCCGAACGTGTTTGTGCACGCGCGTGTGGGTGTGCAAACCCAGTGCGGGTCGATTTCCTCCGTGCACACAAAACGAGATCCCCTGAAATTTTACATGTGTCGTGTCAGTCACTAGGGGAACGTATACACCAATTTTGGTGTCACGAAGTGTCGTGTCCTAAGAGAAATTGGACACGGGCAGCAGGGCACCCGACCGAGCCCCCGTGCTGCGTGTCCAGCACAATTTACGACACAGAAACGACACCAAACACGACTCAGTCTTCACGAAATATATTCCACACACCAGGAGCTTTCAAAATATATAATTTGTTTTGAAAATGGAGAACAAAAAGTTCATTGAGGCATTACATCAAACACTTAACATACAATACGACACGTGTCCGATACGGACACCTAACGGACACGAATTCCACCCAAATTTTGGGGACACCTAGGGGACTCCTAGATCTATCCCTATATGCAAAGAAAACTGAAGTTTAAATCAATTTTGAGGGTTTTACCTATGTGTGCAAAAAGCTTGGAAAAGCTTCAAATGGGGGATTCTTCCTCTTGATGCCAAATGCTACAAATTGTCCCAAAGCTGGGATTAAACTCAGAAATTAGAAAATAGGAGAGTGTTAGGTTCTAATGCAAGAAACTAGGATCAAAAAGGAATTAAAATGGATTTATAGGGATTTTTGCAAGAGGGACAATACCTTTCCTTCTCCAATGTTGAAATGAATGAAAGAAGGAGGCAAGCCCTAGAGAATAAGTGTTTATATAGGGTGGGGATCCCTATGGCTGGTCATTTAGGATTTGGTTAGGGTTAGGGCTTCTAGTTATGGGCCATGGGCCAAGTCATGATCAAAATAAATCATTTAGCCATAAGTCATTTCATGAAACCATGAACCATGACTTAAATGCACTAAACCAAATCCCCTCATTCTAAAATTAGTTTCTAATGACTTAAATGTAGGTTAACCTAAGTTAGACTAGGGTCACCATGGCTAGGGTCAGCTTCTAGGCTAGCTCACTAGGTCTCAACAAGTCAAGTCAACCAGAAATTCACCAATTCAACAAATCACCAAATAAATCAAATAAGTCAAAATAACCAAAATACCCCTAGGCTAAAAATAACAATTAAATCATCTTAATGACGTGGTTAGGTTCTAGGTCATACAGTCTCTCAGGTTTCACTAGCAGCACATCAAAATCACAAGTCATGACTTAAAACAGTTTTAAATAGTTTAAAAATTATTAAAAATTACCAAAAATCATAATGTGAAATAAATATCAATGAATAATAATTATAATTACAAAATTTTAAAAATACCCTCATCTGGAAAACTGGGTGTTACAATGCTTCACCACATAAGTAGCAGAATTTTGGCACTCCCGGTATGAGGAAGGTGACCTTTTTTCCTACGTAGTCAATGGTGGTGTTGCAAGGGCTGAGCCAATCCATTCCTAGAATGATATCATAGTCCTTAATATCTAGAACTATCGTATCAAGATAGACCTTTTTCCTTCTATACAGATGATTCCGTCTTTTCAGGCTAAGTTTGCGAGTAGTGATGTGCCCGACGGTATGTGAACGCTAAGATCAAGATCTAACGGTGTCACGACCCGCACCCTGGAGAGGGGCACGAGCACGTGGTTACGTCTAGCCTACGCTGCAGAATCGGCGGTAGAACGCTGTATATAGGGTCTGTAAATACTACGACTAAAACAGATAAATGTACCTGTACAGTACATACTCTCCGAATGGAGGTGACATAGCAATATAGTCTCAATCACATATATCAAACTAAGGTAGATAGCAATGGAAAAGAGATATGATAGATAAAACAGAAAATAAGTTCCAAAATCTACAAGTCAGAGCTAAGCATAAACATCCAAGTCTCAGAAAATATATAAGATACTACAAAACTGAAATGTACTAGCTAGCTCGCAGGCCAGGCAAACCTAACTAAACTATGCTACTCAGGGTGAGCAAAGTCTAGTGGCTCTACTAACAAGCCACGATCTAAATCTAGTCCACCAGACTCAACCCCATAGTAAGTCGGGCAATCACCATCAGAGTCATCTGTAAAATTTGTCAACGTATCCTATCAGAAAAATGAGCAAGTACAAAACACCAACAGCAGTTCCATATGAATTGAGAAATACTATAAGAGACAACAATAATGAAATACAAAACAAAAGATATATGCGACTTGGGAACCATTTGAAAGTCGAGTTACAACCCTTGAACCAAACAAGGACCGGAGTTGTAACCCTTCTTTCAAACAGAACTTAGTCTCAAATCATGGCACAGTATAAAGATAGATAGAACAAATAAGAAATAGAAATCATAGCATGGTAAGAAGTACAGAAAGTAAAGGTAAACTAGAAATATAAGATACGCTAAATAAATGTAAAAGTGATTTGAACTATTAGAGCGATATGTGATCGGCTAGGGAAGCAAGAGATGGTTATCCACTTGCCCCGGCAATCTACGGTGTACTCAACGGAGAGTCATGCCGTCTAACCTGGATAACTGGTAATGGGGTGTCTGCTACACCCTACGTGAAGTGAGGGTGGCGCTAGCAAAATATAGTTACAGGAAGGCTTGATCACATAACCCCTAATAATTCTCCCATCCCCGAATAGTATCACGGATCCGGACATGGCACGTCATGACACGGGATTCAAGAGCAGGGGGCCAGCCCACTCCCAAATTAGTGTCTATATAAGTACAGGAACATAGGAATATCACATACTCATATACCAAGGGAGTCTAGGAATAACATCTCATGACAGGATCCGACGTATACTAGTCCGTGAAACGTCGTGTCAGAAATCATGTAAAATACTACGACTGAATCGAATATAGTAGATATCAAGACAATAAAAACTATCAGTGAATGTACTCGCCTGTGGTCCTGAGCTGATAAGGTGAACAGACGCTCAGAGTAATCACAGACCTAAAATAAGATACTATAAGTCAAACCGGACTTAATACTGAAAAAGGAAACTAATATAATCCATGAATGCAAGTCTAAGTCAAAACTAGGTCAATCTAGGTCAAACTGAGTCATACTAGGTCATACTGGTTCATACTAGGTCATACTAGGTCACTGGAAGTCAATCCAAGTCAAACTAGGTCAATCGGGGTCAAAGGTTAACTTACAGTTGACTTTTGGTCAAAAAGTCAACTCTGGTCAACTCTGGTCAACTCTAGGTCAACCCTAGGTCAAAATAGTCTAATGTTGACCAACTGTTGACTTTCAGTTAACTGGTCAACTCTGGTTTGGTTTTGGTCAAATCGGGTCACTTAAAGACTACGTTTGACTCTCGGTTGACTTTTGTTGATTTTTGGTTAAAAAGGTCAACCGACGTCAAAACTAGTCTATGAGCACCATATTTGATCATTACCAACCACGAGAATCAAGTTCTAACTCTATCTTAGACTTCTAACACAAATACCCTATTCCTAGGCAAAACTAACATTTACCGTACCAAGGTAAATCCCGATACCTTGCCCAATCCCAAGGAAACCCCGCTAATACCCAAGATACTAGCCTAGGTTCCTTAGGGTAGCTAGATATCAACCTATCTAAGGTTTACCTACCAAAAAAAATAGGTATCCTAGGTATCTAGGCTATGTTGGGATACATGGGTATTGGTTTACCCTATTTTCTAACCTATCTCATGAATTTACCCTCACAACCTATCACACTCATCTACACACAACACTCTCACAATATACCACACTCACAAGGCTCTCCTATAGGTTTTCCTACTAGTTTAGATATAGGCTATCCTATAGGCACTAACTACACTCCTATATAGGCTCTCACACACACACACAACAATACCTCACAAATACTCACACACACAATAGGCAAATCTATGGACTGATTTGTGGTCTGAATATGAGGCTAATGTGGACTGGTTTTGAAGGGGTTTGGTGGTGGTGTTAAGGGCTGTTGGGGAGTTCAAGTAGGGACTGAATTGTGGGGAAAATGTGGACAAACGATGGGGTTAAAGGGGCTGTGCATGTGGCTGTCCTTGGACAGCAGTGTGGGTATTTGGGGACAGCCACAAAGGGGTGTATAGCTGCTATTTAGGGACAGCAGGTAGGGGGTATTGGTGGTGGTGTTAGGGAGTGACAAGGGGAATGTTTGAAGGGGGTAAATGACAGCCATGGGGACTGTCACAAGCTGCTGTTATAGGCAGCAGGAATGGGGTTTTTCTCCTCCCTCCTATCTACTCTACTCACCACATTTATCTCTCTATCTCATCCACAAACACACACAAACATACATTCATCCAAACTCCAACTACCAATCTAATTCTCAATCCCATTCTCTCAAACACCTCACAAGCACACACACTCCCATGCCCACTTGGCCGAACCTGTGTGGCTCTCCCCCATCCAACACAATGTACACACCACATTCCCAAATATATCCACATATATAAACCACCATATATATATATATATATATTTTATATATATATATAATATATATATATATATATATATATATATATATATATATATATATATATATATATATATATATATAAAATATATATATATATATATATAATGATATACAAGCTGCTGTTATAGGCAGCAGGAATGGGGTTTTTCTCCTCCCTCCTATCCACTCTACTCACCACATTTATCTCTCTATCTCATCCACAAACACACACAAACATACATTCATCCAAACTCCAACTACCAATCTAATTCTCAATCCCATTCTCTCAAACACCTCACAAGCACACACACTCCCATGCCCACTTGGCCGAACCTGTGTGGCTCTCCCCCATCCAACACAATGTACACACCACATTCCCAAATATATCCACATATATAAACCACCATATATATATATATATATATATATATATATATATATATATATATATATATATATATATATATATATATATATATATATATATATATAACCATATATATATACATATAGGTTTAGATAATATGATACATAAAGATACATGGGAAAAACCATTCCTAACACAAAGCAAAAATCTGGAATAATATTAGAACACGCCAAAATAAATGCACAAACAATTTATATGTGTCCAAATAGGGGTTTCTCCTATTAGGACACGATCCTACATATTGGACACCTCTACAAATGTCCAAATGGATACGAAATAGACTCTAATGGAGACACAACCATGGGAAACATTTCTATGGGTTCCTAACCATTCTACATGCAATGGAAAACTATTTTAGAGAAGAGATTTACCTATTTTGGAGATGGAAACTATGGTGGAGCTCTCAAAAAATGGAAAGAACCCTTGGAGAAGAAGAAGAAGAAAGTGGATGAGAACAAATGATGATGTCTCTCTCTCTCCTCCCCACCTACATGTGGCCGGCCATATGGCTCCATATCCTCTTTTTACTAATTACAAGTTTGCCCCTCTATTGCTTTATTAGCTCAATACAAGTTGGCTTAGGGTTTGGGGGTTAAAAATGTAAATCTAATGTTCTAATTAGGTCTAACCTAATCCATGGGGTCATGACTAATCCCTCTAACTTTTTATGGTAATATTGTGGGTCATGGCTAATTAATGTGTGGGCCCGCTAAGGTCAACACTACCCCGGGTCCCCGAAACAAGTCGAAACAAGTCGAAATGAGTTAAAATTCGAACCCGACTCAAACAACCCCAAAATAATATAATAAATAAATAAATAATTCCAAAATAATTTTAAAGTAGAAAATTACCAAAATACCCCTGTTCATGAAAGCTGGGGGTGACAAATCTATCCTCCTTAAAAAAATTTTGTCCTCAAAATTTAAAAAAACATACACTGAATCACATGCAGAAACAAAATTATACCTCAGGGCTCGAAGAGATAAGGGAAACGCTTCTGCATGTCGTCCTCTTTCTCCCAGGTAGACTCACCTAGAGAGTGATGCCTCCATGCAACGCGAACCAAGGGTATAACCTGGTTCCGGAGCACATTCTTCCTACGATCCAGAATCTCCACTGGATGCTCTGGATAGTGAAGAGTAGGCCCTACCTCGATCGCTGAATGATCCAATACATGGATGGGGTCCGCTACGTACCGTCTCGGCTGCAACACATGGAACACGTTGTGTACCCCCTCTAGCATAGGTGGCAAGTCTAGCCGGTAAGCTATTGCACCGACCCTCTCAAGGATGGTGAAAGGTCCGATGTAGCGCGAACTAAGCTTCCCGCCCCCGCCAAAGCGAATCATACCCCGTGTCGGAGAAATCTTCAGGAACACCAAAGCACCAGCCTAGACATAAAACAAACTCAGCACACAGGACAAACAAATCATAAACAATCACAAACAGGAACTAAAACTAACCTCGAACTCTAACGGTCTCCGGTGGCTATCGGCCCAATGCCGCTGCCTATCCTGAGCCACCCAAAGTCTGTCTCTAATCAGCCGGACCTTCTCAGCTGCATCCACCACCATCTTCGTACCAAGCAGCACCCTCTCGCTAACATCGTCCCATGACAAGGGAGTACGACATCTCCGTCCGTATAGAGCCTCGAATGGCGACATCTCTAAACTGGCCTGGTAGTTGTTGTTGTAAGCAAACTCTACCAGGTGAAGATGATCCTCCCAAGAACCCCCGAGATCTAGCACACATGTGCGAAGCATATCCTCCAAAGTCTGGATAGTCCTCTCCGACTGCCCGTCTGTCTGGGGGTGGTAAGCAG
Source organism: Iris pallida (assembly GCA_029216955.1). Classification (NCBI taxonomy): domain Eukaryota; kingdom Viridiplantae; phylum Streptophyta; class Magnoliopsida; order Asparagales; family Iridaceae; genus Iris; species Iris pallida. The sequence continues at coordinate 1,269,146 of JANAVB010027196.1, forward strand.
TACTGAACTTGAGCGAGGTGCCCAAGCTAGCCTGCAAACTCCTCCAGAAGTGGAAAGTGAAACGACTATCCCGATCTGAAACTATGCTCACAGGAACCCCATGCAATCGCACGATCTGACGAACATACAGCTCTGCCAACCTCTCCGTAGACAATCCCACCTTAAAAGGTAAAAAGTGGGCCGATTTGGTCAATCTATCAACTATGACCCAAATCGCATCTTTCCCTCCTGGAGATCGTGGAAGTCCGGACACAAAGTCCATGGTGATGTGCTCCCACTTCTACTCAGAAATGGGTAGTGGCTGTAGCAATCCACCAGGCCTCTGCCTCTCGACCTTCACCTGCTGATAAACCAAGCAGCGAGATATAAACTGAGCCACCTCGTACTTCATGCCGTACCACCAAACGTGCTCTCTCAGATCTCTGTACATCTTGTTGGCACCAGGATGCATAGAGCACTGAGAGCGATGAGCCTCCTGAAGAACCTCCTCCCGAAGCTCCCCACTCATAACGTACAGTCTAGCACCGTGCCGCAGCGACCCATCTTCGGCAATAGAGAAATCATCAAACAACCCTGCCTGCACCTGCTCCCTGATGCACCTTAGGACAATCTTATCATACTGCGCTGATCTGACCCTGTCCATCAACTCAGACTGAATCTGTAAATCCCACATCTGTACCATCATGCCCGGAATAATCACCTCGATTCCCAAACTGTCCAGGTCAACCAAAAGATGATGGTCTGATGTCAGATACATAGCCACTGGATACCTGCTCAAGGCATCTGCAACTACGTTGGCCTTCCCTGGATGGTACTGTAAGACGATATTGAAATCCTTCATCAGCTCGAGCCAACGTCTCTGTCTCATGTTCAGCTCCTTCTGAGTGAACACGTACTTCAAGCTCTTGTGGTCAGTAAAGATCTCAACCCGCTCTCCGTACAGATAGTATTTCTATAACTTCAGGACAAAGATGACAGCAGCTAACTCCAGATCGTGGGTCGAGTAGTTCTTCACATGAGGACGTAACTGCCTAGATGCATAGGCAATCACCTTTCCGTGCTGCTGAAGTACACAACCCAGACCCCGGCCAGAAGCGTCACTGTAAATCGAGAAACCACCGGTCCCAGACTGTAATGTCAAGATAGGAGCTGATGTCAACCTCTTCTTCAGCTTATCGAAGGCGGCCTGACACTCCTCAGTCCAGACGAACTCCACGTCCTTCCTGGTGAGTCTAGTCATCGGCTCCGCGATCCGCGAGAAATCCTGGACGAACTTCTGATAGTAGCCCGCCAATTCCAGAAAGCTTCGAATCTCGGCAACTGTACTGGGCGTAGACCAAGACTCTACCGCAGCAATCTTCCTCTGGTCTACTGAGATCCCGTGCTCGGTCACAACATGACCCAAGAACTCGACCTGGTCCAGGAAGAACTCACACTTTGACAACTTCCCATACAACTGCTCCTTTCTCAAAGTCTCGAGCACAAACCTCAGATGCTCCTCGTGCTCCTCCGGCATCTTCGAGTAGACCAGGATGTCGTCTATGAAGACCACCACGAACTTGTCAAGGTACTGATGGAATACCTTGTTCATCAAGTTCATGAACACAGCTGGGGCGTTGGTCAACCCAAATAGCATCACTGTGAACTCGTACTGGCCGTACCGAGTCCGAAAAGCTGTCTTCGGAACGTCTTCCTTCTTTACCTTCAGCCGATGATAGCCGGATCTCAGATCTATCTTTGAAAACACCTTGGCGCCGCTCAACTGATCGAACAAGTCGTCGATCCTCGGCAATGGGTACTTATTCTTGATAGTAAGGTTGTTGAGCGCCCTGTAATCGATACACATACGTATTATACCATCCTTCTTCGGCACAAACAGGACTGGCGCTCCCCAAGGCGATGAACTGGATCTAATGAATCCCTTGTCCTGCAGCTCGTCGACCTGCTTCTTCAGCTCTGCCAACTCGCTTTTGTTAACTCTATAGACGTGCTGTGAGATAGGCTCAGCACCTGGCACTAAGTCTATAGAGAACTCAATGTCTCTATCCGACGGCATCCCAGGCAATTCCTCGGGAAAAACATCCATGAAGTCAGCTATCAATGGATGCGGCAATGCCTGCCCTGCCAGTAAAGCTCAGCAGAACCCATCTACCGGCTCAGCTGCTCCTCTAGCAAACACAATCTCTGGCTCTTTCGGCGGCCTAAACAAAATCCTACCTCCTCTACAATCTATAGTAGCATAGTGCATGCTCAACCAATCCATTTCGAATACCACATCGTACCTCGGAAGGGGCATTACGAGCAAGCACGTACCCAAAACTCGGCCTCCTACAGTAACTCTCCGCCCCTTGCAAATATTGTTGACCAGGATGATACCTCCCCCGGTCAATATCTTGCAAGTCCTATCCAAGGGTTCAGCAATAATATTGTGTCTCAGAGCAAAGGAGACAGACACAAAGCTATGAGAGGCACCGGAATCAAATAAGGTAAATACAGGAAATGAATCGAGAAGAACATGACCTGCCACTACATCGCCTACTGGCTCTGCCTCCTCCTCTGCTGTCAGGGTAAACACTCTGCCCACAGGGGCTCCCCTCTGGTGCTGCTAAAAACGCTGCTGCTGCGTCTGAAGTGGAGGACCTCTCTGCTGAACCGCTGGTCCTCTGGCCGGCTGTGCTCTGTCCTGGACTCCTCGGACTCCTTGAATACGGCAGTCCTTCAGCTGGTGATCGGACGCCCCACAGTATAAGCAGATGCCCAATCTCTTCCTGTACACCTCTCTGGTGTGCCCTGGCTTCCCGCAGAAGTTGTACTGTGTAGCTGGCCTCTGTCCTTGACCCTGACCCTGATGCTGCTGGGCACGCGCCGGTGCCTGCTGGATCTACAACTGAGGCTGCTGCTGTAGGAATTGCCTCTGCTGGAAATGCGGGCGCTTCGCTGGCCCTGCACTCGAACTAGCTCCAATAGCATCACTGCTCCTCTTCGGCTTGAGGCCGAAGTCCTTCTCTGTAATCTGAGCCTCCATCAAGATCTGCTCAAAGGTCGCGTCTCGTCGCCCAGATGTGCGAGTGCGCACTGCATGAATGAGACCCCTCCTGAACTTTCGGGCCTTGCACCCCTCATCTTGGACCAAACTGGGTGCAAACCTGCTCAGGCGGAAGAACTCCGCAGCATACTCGTCTACCGACGAGTTCCCCTGCACCAGACTGGCAAACTGCCCCTCCAAAGCTGTCAAGGCTACATCTGGGTAGAACTTCTCCTTAAAGAGTTTCCTGAAGTCCTTCCAAGATATGCCTCTCATTGATGCACGCAGATCCGTGTGGTACCAAGTCAGCGCTATGTCAAAGAACTGGCTCGCTGCAGAAGTCACCCACAGACCTCTCGGGACCTCTGCCAACTCCAGACTCCGCTGGACATCCTCTAGCCAGTCGTCCGCGTATAGGATACCCTCGGTACCCTTAAAATCCTGCGGGTTCATCTTCCTGAAGTCGAGGTGTGTACCGGGCCTCCCCTGACCCTGCTGTTGTGCTGGTGCTCCCCGAGTTGTAGCTGGTGCACCTCTCTCCACTGCTGCCATAGCTAACTGATGTGAGTTCTCCATGGTCTGTCGTAGCACCTCTGCCTGACGGTGCTGTGCCTCTGCCTGTACTCTCTGCGTCTGCAGCATCTGCTGCAGAAGGGCCATCATACCCTGAGTGTCTGCCGGTAATTGAGGCGGCGGTGAAAGAATGTCAGGAATGACCAGGGACGGTCCCGCTGCTGGAGGTGGAAGACCTCCCGGAACCGTCTCTACTGCTGCTCCCGCCGGAAGGACAGGAACTGAGGTGGCAGCTCCCTCAGCTGTAGCTCCCGCTGCTGGAGGTGAAAGACCTCCTGGGACTGCCACTGCTACTCCCGCAGCCGGAGGTGGAAGACCTCCTGCCGGATCGGGCCTCTCTGGTACAGCGCTAGAACCCGCTGCCTAAGAGCGAGTGATCGTCATCCTGAGGATAGATTGAAACAAGAATCAATATGGCACATGATAGGAATATCAAAGACGGACAATTAAATTCAATGCAAAAGAGCTGTCATGGTAATCAAAAGATCAAAAATTTCCTAGCATATGATTGAGTAACTCCTATCATACCCTAGATCCTATATCCTATCTGCAGGCTCGTAATTAGTACTCTAGGTCGAGCACCATTACGAGTTCGCACTAGTTGCGACACTGACCTGCATGGGCCACCACAAAAACGTGTCACAACCCGCACCCTGAAGAGGGGCACGAGCACGTGGTTACGTCCAGTCTACGCCGCAGAATCGGCGGTAGAACGCTGTATATAGGATCTGTAAATACTATGACTAAAATAGATAAATGTACCTGTATAGTATATACACTCCGAATGGAGGTGACATAGCAATACAGTCTCAATCACATATATCAAACTAAGGTAGATAGCAATGGAAAAGAGATATGATAGATAAAACAGGAAATGAGTTCCAAAATCCACAAGTCAGAGCTAAGCATAAACATCCAAGTCTCAGAAAATATATAAGATACTACAAAACTGAAATGTACTAGCTGGCTCGCAGGCCAGGCAAACCTAACTAAACTATGCTACTCAGGGTGAGCAAAGTCTAGTGGCTCTACCAACAAGCCACGATCTAAATCTAGTCCATCAGAATCAACCCCATAGTAAGTCGGGCAATCAGCTTCAGAGTCATCTGTAAAATTTGTCAACGTATCCTGTCAGGAAAATGAGCAAGTACAAAACACCAACCGCAGTTCCATATGAATTAAGAAATACTATAAGAGACAGCAATAATAAAATACAAGACAAAAGATATATGCGACTTGGGAACCATTTGAAAGCCGAGTTACAACCCTTGAACCAAACAAGGACCGGAGTTGTAACCCTTCTTTCAAACAGAACTTAGTCTCAAATTATGGCACAGTATAAAGATAGATAGAGCATATGAGAAATGGAAATCATAGCATGGTAAGAAGTACAAAAAGTAAAGGTGAACTGGAAATATAAGATACGCTAAATAAATGTAAAAGTGATTTGAACTATTAGAGCGATATGTGATCGGCTAGGGAAGCAAGAGATGGTTATCCACTTGGCCCGACAATCCGCGGTGTACTCAACGGAGAGTCATGCCGTCCAACCTGGATAACTGGTAATGGGGTGTCTGCTACACCCTACATGAGGTGAGGGTGGCGCTAGCAAAATATAGTTACAGGAAGGTTTGATCACATAACCCCTAATAATTCCCCCATCCCCGAATAGTATCACGGATCCGGACATGGCACGTCATGACACGGGGTTCAAGAGCAGGGGGCCAACCCACTCCCAAATTAGTGTCTATATAAGTACAGAAACATAGGAATATCACATACTCATATACCAAGGGAGTCTAGGAATAACATCTCATGACAGGATCCGACGTATACTAGTCCGTGAAACATCGTGTCAGGAATCATGTAAAATACTACGACTGAATCGGATATAGTAGATATCAAGACAATAAAAACTATCAGTGAATGTACTCGCCTGTGGTCTTGAGCTGATAAGGTGAACAGACGCTCAGAGTGATCACAGACCTAAAATAAGATACTATAAGTCAAACAGGGCTTAATACTGAAAAAGGAAACTAATATAATCCATGAATGCAAGTCTAAGTCAAAACTAGGTCAAACTGAGTCATACTAGGTCATACTGGTTCATACTAGGTCATACTAGGTCACTGGAAGTCAATCCAAGTCAAACTAGGTCAAAGGTTGACTTACAGTTGACTTTTGGTCAAAAAGTCAACTCTGGTCAACTCTGGTCAACTCTAGGTCAACCCTAGGTCAAACTAGTCTAATGTTGACCAAATGTTGACTTTCAGTCAACTGGTCAACTCTGATTTGGTTTTGGTCAAATCGGGTCGCTTAAAGACTACGTTTGACTCTCGGTTGACTTTTGTTGACTTTTGGTCAAAAAGGTCAACCGACGTCAAAACTAGTCTATGAGCACCATATTTGATCATTACCAACCACGAGAATCAAGTTCTAACTCTATCTTAGACTTCTAACACAAATACCATATTCCTAGGCAAAACTAACATTTACCCTACCAAGGTAAATTCCGATACGTTGTCCAATCCCAAGGAAATCCCGCTAATATCCAAGATACTAGCCTAGGCTCCTTAGGGTAGCTAGATATCAACCTATCTAAGGTTTACCTACCAAGAAAAATAGATATCCTAGGTATCTAGGCTATGTTGGGATACATGGGTATTGGTTTACCCTATTTTCTAACCTATCTCATGAATTTATCCTCACAACCTATCACACTCATCTACACAAAACACTCTCACAATATACCACACTCACAAGGCTCTCCTATAGGTTTTCCTACTAGTTTAGATATAGGCTATCCTATAGGCACTAACTACACTCCTATGTAGGCTCTCTCACACACACACAACAATACCTCACAAACACTCACACACACAATAGGCAAATCTCTGGACTGATTTGTGGTCTGAATATGAGGCTAATGTGGACTGGTTTTGAAGGGGTTTGGTGGTGGTGTTAAGGGCTGTTGGGGGGTTCAAGTAGGGACTGAATTGTGGGGAAAATGTAAGGGGCTGTGCATGTGGCTGTCCTTGGACAGCAGTGTGGGTATTTGGGGACAGCCACAAAGGGGTGTATAGTTGCTGTTTAGGGACAGCAGGGAGGGGGTATTGGTGGTGGTGTTAGGGAGTGACAAGGGGACTGTTTGAAGGGGGTAAATGACAGCCATGGGGACTGTCACAAGCTGCTGTTATAGGCAGCAGGAATGGGGTTTTTCTCCTCCCTCCTATCCACTCTACTCACCACATTCATCTCTCTATCTCATCCACAAACACACACAAACATACATTCATCCAAACTCCATCTACCAATCTAATTCTCAATCCCATTCTCTCAAACACCTCACAAGCACACACACTCCCATGCCCACTTGGCCGAACCTGTGTGGCTCTCCCCCATCCAACACAATGTACACACCACATTCCCAAATATATCCACATATATAAACCACCATATATATATATATATATATATATATATATATATATATATATATATATATATATATATATATATATATAAAATATATATATATATATATATATATATATAGGTTTAGATAATATGATACATAAAGATACATGGGAAAAACCATTCCTAACACAAAGCAAAAATCTGGAATAATATTAGAACACGCCAAAATAAATGCACAAACAATTTATATGTGTCCAAATAGGGGTTTCTCGTATTAGGACACGATCCTACATATTGGACACCTCTACAAATGTCCAAATGGACACGAAATAGACTCTAATGGAGACACAACCATGGGAAACATTTCTATGGGTTCCTAACCATTCTACATGCAATGGAAAACTATTTTAGAGAAGAGATTTACCTATTTTGGAGATGGAAACTATGGTGGAGCTCTCAAAAAATGGAAAGAAACCTTGGAGAAGAAGAAGAAGAAAGTGGATGAGAACAAATGATGATGTCTCTCTCTCCTACCCACCTACATGTGGCCGGCCATATGGCTCCATATCCCCCTTTTACTAATTACAAGTTTGCCCCTCTATTGCTTTATTAGCTCAATACAAGTTGGCTTAGGGTTTGGGGGTTAAAAATGTAAATCTAATGTTCTAATTAGGTCTAACCTAATCCATGGGGTCATGACTAATCCCTCTAACTTTTGATGGTAATATTGTGGGTCATAGCTAATTAAATGTGTGGGCCCGCTAAGGTCAACACTACCCCGGGTCCCCGAAACAAGTCGGAATGAGTTGAAATTCGAAGCCGGCTCAAACAACCCCAAAATAATACAATAAATAAATAAATAATTTTAAAGTAGAAAATTACCAAAATACCCATGTTCATGAAAACTGGGGTGACAAACGGTGTCACATAAATTTTATGCTCTACGGTAAAGTTCGTCGATATAAAACTATACGTGGCACCTGAATCAAACAGTACACAAGCAGGTTTATTATTAAAAAGTAGTATACCTGTCACGACTATATCTAAGGCGAATGCCTCATCTCGAGTCATGGCGTAGACGCGCCCTTGAGCATTAGGACGGCGATCCTGGCTATTCTGTTGTACATGTTGAGGAGCTCGAGGAGCTGGGCCTCGATTTTGATGATTTGGTTACGACGGAGCATCCTGTCTTCGCAGTCAGAAAAGACAATCTCTAGCGTAGTGCCCCTTTTTCTGCAAAAGTGGCAATCTATGTTCAAGGTACGACACTCGATGGCATTGTGTCCGACATAATTACATTTTGTGCAACGAGGCCTAGTGTTCTGTCCCTGGTTACCCCCATTGTTTGGACGCTTTGCAGCATGATTGTTGCCTCCCATATAGCTAGGACATTTGTGATTGGAATGGTGCACAACGTCGACAGGGACGGAAGGGTACTGGCTCTCAAGGCGCAAAGCATAATTTAGAGCATCGTCCGTGGTCTTGTATTCTGGTACCGCTACATAAGTAGCAATAGAGGGCCGCAGACTTGTAGGAACGAAATCATAAAGCAGAATACTCTAGAAGGGGAGGGGGGTGAATAGAGTAGGCAGCGGAATATTGCTAATTAAAAACTTGTAAGCAGTTAGATCACAGATATAATAATAATATCAAAAGTAAATGACAGAAATTAAAAGTGATCAGAAGGCAAACGCAAACATCGAGATTTATACTGGTTTTCCTCTTGTGAGGACTAGTCCAGTCGGAAGAACTCTAGCTTCCAGTTGAATCCAGTATTGGAAAATCCCGCAAGTTTTTATACGAAGTCCTTGCAACTTCTACAGACGCGAGCTTTGATACGAAAAACTCGACCAACTTCAATTGTGAAGAGTTGAATCTTCTATCAAGCGTCTGATTACAATCGCTCTGAAACTTCTAGACCGTACCGTACTGGCAAATCGACTAAAGGATTGTAACTGGCTTGGAATTTAAAAATAAAAGCTTTTTAGAACTCTTTGGAAGAATGTAAGCTTAGGAAGAGAAGAGATTGAAAGTGAATTGGTGATTTGAAATGATCGAAATACTTCTCTATTTATAGTTTTTCCAAAGACAGAACTCTGACAGAATTCGGACAGAATTCAGACAGAACTCTTTGTAACAAACCGCAACTGAAGGATGACCAAGTTCAAAAACCCAACGTTCACTAATGTTCCAAATGGCTGAACTCTGGCCGAACTCTGGCCGAACTCGGGCCGAGTTCTCCTGGGGTTCTGCCAGTTCATTTTTGGAGAAAATAAATTTTGGCTTTTAAAAAAATCCTTCAGAAGCTTTTTGTAAAAAGAATGTTTTTCAAAAACGTAGGTCATTTGTAAAAGAATAGGATGGTTTTGAAAAGCGTTTTAGGATAGCCTATTTGCCAGTACGACTCGGTGTATAATATATTCCTAGACTCAATAAAATAAAAAAATTATATAGCATAACAGGAAGTACATTCTGAATGGCAAACAACTTCAGTCTTGAACAAAGTAGAGATCCATTGTTGAGCAGTGTCCAAAATGTCGTAGGTAAATATCTGAGTTGACTTGTAATTATTTCGAGACAGAGTTTGATCAATTATTAAAATCAGGTTTGACCATGACCAATGGGCCAACAATCTCCCCCATTTTGATAATTGACAAACCTTGCTGATATAACATCTAAGCTGGAATCAATTCAAAATAGTAATCAAAAGAAATTGTTCATAACCTGTATTTCACTTGAACGAAAAAAAAATGTTAGATCCTTATTTCTCCCCCGTTGTCACTTAGCAAAATAATTGCAAAAGAGAAAGCTCCCCCGCAATCAATGCATAAGTAACATACAGTGAAGAAACACAATAGAAATAAATAATCATGATAGGCATGGTATAAACAGTAAATATAGTAAGAGAAACAGATAGACTGTAGAACAACACATGCATGTATTTGTCACAGACAGTACTAAATAAAGTGCGAGAATAATACTGAAACAAATAAAGTGCTGAAAAATAGACTAAGATGCCAAAACTGAGGCATAAACAAAACCATGTCTATGAATAGTCACATAACAAAGAAAAGTACTGATAATAGCTAAAAAGTACTAATAAAATCTTAGAATATCGGAGCATTTCCAAATAAACATAAGACAAAAGTAACAGTCTCAATATCTAACATCTCAAAAATTATCACCATCCACATCATCAACGTCATCAGCTGTAGCTCCAGCATGTCCTGAAGGACCAGCTCTAGAAGTACCAGCACCAGAAGTTTGAGGAGTGGCACCAGCGTAAAACTCACCGACATAGTCTCGAGGAGGGGCACGAGCAGTACAATAACAATCATAGGCATTTCCTGGCTGGAACAGAGAGTGGACCGCCTCGTCGTCAATACGGTAGCCAGAAACAGAAGGGTCTCGAGGTAGAAAGCTAGCAGAATGACCCGTCTGCGCAAACCTTAGATCGACGAATGAGTTGGCAATCGCTTGGAACCGAGTCACATCACAGAACTCGTGTTCCCTAGAGGTCTCAACCTAAAAAGACTGCAGATCTGATAAGTGCTGATGTATACCCTCAAATGTCATAGGGTAAGAATGAGGAGGAACAGGTGCTGTGGGAGCTGTGGGAGTAGATGCAGTAGATGGAGGAACAGTGGCAATGCTGCGACGAGAGAGTTTGAAAAACTTGGGCTCGGGGTCAACAGCACAAGTAGATAGGTCAATATCAAATCTCTGAAAGATGCGAGGAATAAGCATCGCATAAGATAGGTTGCGGTCTCTCCGGCGACATCTGTCCATCATCTGGATGATAGTCTTAGGGACAGAAAATGGAATCCCCTTAAGAATATGATAAAGAGCAGACAGCTCAAGTACAGTGACATCATCTTTAGAAGTAGATTTCGGAAGTAAGGTGGAATAGATGATGCGATGTAATTCGTAGTTAAACAAGTTCAAGTTATTAGCCATGAACTTTCCAGGACGAGCGCGTACGGGTGCACAAAGCTCATTCTTGAAACTAACGAGTGTCGTGCCATCGGGAAAATCAAAATCAGTGATGTCATCGAGCGGGGCACCTTCGTTTGGGATACCAAGGATTTCTGCTAACGTTTCATCAGTGAATTCGATATCAATTCCTCCGACACGTGTCCTTGCGATAAAAGTGTCTAACACGAAATTACAATAGAATAGTCTAATGGCTTTAGTGGCAATGGGGAAGTGTAAGGTGACAAAATGTTGTAACTCTAATACCTCAAAGTAAGGGCGGTGATCCGAAAAGACAGTCCATTTAATCGGTAATCCGGTGCAAATAGTACGCATAATAAAATCGGCGTACCACAATAAAGCTCGATCGGAAGTTTTAAAGTAAAACTCATCCGACGCACTATCGTCCGATTGGACCGAAAAAAGAGGCAATCCGTATGCAGATCTGAAGATGATGCCTCTTCACTGGCATTGGTCTTTTTTCTCTTAAAGGGATTGAACTTAGGCATTCTTTCCCAAAATTTTCTAGAAATACTAAGTATTGAAAAGTGGTGGAGAGAAAGGATGACACCTTCCAAGAATTGGATATATTGTAGAGGATGACGTTCTCCGCACGAATCTAAAGTTTGGACGAGAAACTCTACAAGGATTGGAAGAATAAGGATGGAGAAGAAGCTAGGGTTTTGGAGGCGCGCTGCTGCTGTTATAAGGATATGGGGAAGAATAAAGAAGAAGGAAGCCTCGGATTCATGCTGGTACATATATCTACCCAGCCGAACTCTGGCCGAATTCGGACCGAACTCGGGCCGAATTCGCCAAGGGTTGCCTGGCTATATATATTTAAAAAAATAATTCAAATGAGGCCACATTCTTTTTCATTAATTCGTTTCAAATGGTTAATTCAAAGTTTAGTAAATTTAAATCTCAAATAATATAATTAATATTATTTTATAAATTAATATTCTTTACTCAGCATCTGTCTCAGATTAGCTGTAGGAGTACTGTCCCAGCTAATGGAGGTTCACCGGGGAACTCTTAAGTACCGCTTCGCTTCGACCGTAGTCGTGGTGACAGACAGACTCTTTTTGGGCTTGTCTCAAAAATAGTTTTTGAGTATCGAATAAATTAATTAATAAAACAAAATTAATTAATATTATTGACATCTAAAATGCCTAATTCTTGACGTAAATAATTGAAACGATCTTCCGCTAAAGGTTTTATGAGTATGTCAGCTAATTGATTATGTGTGTCTATTTATACAAGGTCTATATCTCCGTTTTGTTGATGATCTATAAGAAAGTGATGTCGAATCTTGATATGTTTAGTACGAGAATGACATACTGGATTCTTAGTCAAATTAATAGAACTAGTGTTGTCACAGAAAATGGGTATGTGTGAAAAATGCAATCCATAGTCTTCTAAGGTTTGTTTCATCGACAAAATTTGTGTACAACAACGTCCTGCGGCAATATACTCAGCCTCGGTTGTTGATAATACAACAGAATTTTGCTTTTTACTAAACCAAAAGACTAGAGCTTTTCCTAGGAAATGACATGTGCCGCTAGTGCTTTTTCTATCTACTTTGCATCCGACAAAATCAGCATCGGAATAACCGGTTAGGTCAAACGACGTGGTTTTGGGATACCATAAGCCGACAAAAGAAGTGCCTTTAAGGTATCGAAAGATATGCTTAACTGCACACAAATGTGATTCCTTAAGATTAGCTTGAAAACGTGCACATAAGCAAACACTAAACATTATGTCTGGTCGACTAGCAGTTAAATACAGTAATCTACCGATCATACCTCAATACTTACGTATGTCGACGGGTTTGCCTTGTTCATCAATATCAAGCTTGGTTGAAGTCGCCATTGGAGTACTAAGGGGTTTTGCTGCTTCCATGTCGAACTTCTTTAATAGATCCTTTGTGTACTTTGCTTGATTTATGAACGTCCTATTGTTGGTTTGTTTGATTTACAGTCCGAGAAAGAATTTCAGCTCTCCTATCATGTTCATCTCAAACTCATTCTGCATACACTTAGAAAATTCTTGACAAAGAGATTCATCAGTAGATCCAAAGATAATATCATCTATATAGACTTGAATCAAAAGAATATTGTTATTCAAAGATTTTATAAACAAAGTAGTGTCAACCTTTCCCTTTGAAAAACCGTTATCAAGTAGAAAAGTGCTTAGACGATCGTACCAAGCACGAGGGGCTTATTTCAAACCGTATAAAGCTTTTTTCAACTTAAAAACATATTCAGGAAATTTAAAATCAGTAAAATCGGGTGGTTGAGCTACATAAACCTCTTCTTTTATAAAACCATTTAAAAATGCGCTTTTGACATCCATTTGAAATAATTTAAAATTATAAAAATATGTAAATGCACATAACATGCGAATGGATTCTAATCTCGCAACTGGAGCATAAGTCTCATCATAGTCGATACCTTCTTCCTAATTGTATCCTTGAGCTACGAGTCGAGCCTTATTACGAGTCACTAAACCATTCTCGTTCAGTTTATTTCAGAATACCCATCGGGTGCCAATGACCAGATGATCAATAGGCTTGGGAACAAGTTCCCAAACTTGATTCCGTTCGAATTGGTTTAATTCCTATTGCATAGCATCTAACCAAAAATTATCACTACATACTTCATCAATATTTTTGGGTTCAAACTGCGAGACAAAAGCAACACAAGAAGGTATATCTTTATTAGAGAAATGAGTACTTACACCCTTGGTAATCTCACCAATTACCAAGTCCTTTGGATGACTAGCCAAAAATCTCATCTCTTTTGGTGCAGTCTCAAGATTGCTAGTTCCGGCTTCTTTGTTTGGAGGTTTATCTGATGCCTGATTTGATGGTTCTGCATCTTCATGTGAAGGTTTTGCAGTAGCTGTACTTGGTACGATTATGTCTTTATTGTCATCATCGTCTAAGTGTTGATTTAGCTCATCAAACTTGACGTTGATAGATTCTTCAATGATCATGGTTCTTTTGTTGAAGACTCTATATCCTTTGCTCTTTGCTGCATAACCTAAAAATATACCTTCATCGGCCTTTTTATCAAATTTACTCAAATTATCTTTAGTATTAAGAATAAAGCATTTACAACCAAAGATTTTGAAATAAGAAACATTTGGTGTTCTATCAAACCATAATTCATAGGGAGTCTTCTTTGATATAGGTCGAATTAGAACCCTATTGAGAATTTAGCATGCTGTATTTACAGCTTCAATCCACAAATATCTAGGTAGACTAAACTGGTTTAACATAACTCTAGCCATTTCAGATAGAGTTCTGTTCTTACGTTCCACAACTCCATTTTGTTGTGGATAGAGACAGTACTTCGAAGCATTGAGTTGGCTCGCCTCTGTAGGACGTCGTGGTGGAGGCAATGTCAGCTTATTATCCTACGTCAATGTGTGAAAGATGGTAATAATATCGTCTTCGCCGAAGGAGAAGGTCTCCTTAGGCTTGTCGGAGGCGCCCTGAGAATTGGAAGCTCCTTTGGATGTGTCGACTTTCAGGACTTCTTTTCCTTTACCCACACGAACAGGGATAGTTTGAGGATGCTTGCCCTTGTCTTCGGATTTGGGTGTCTTCACCCCTGGTAGTTCCAAGTTAGGAATATCGTTTTCAGCAGCATCAATGGCCCCAATAAAAGCGGGCCATGTATCATATTTATGTATACCTAGACAAAACTTTACTGTAGGAAGGAAGTTATGTCGACAAGTATCAATAAGTTCTGAGTCTGGTATGCCGAAAGGCATCTTCAGTGCTAGCCGCCTGAAGCGTTCGATGAAGGCGATGACAGACTCAGTTCTCCTTTGCTTGGTCTCGATGAGGGTGGACATACTAACATGCATGCCGCTCTCGTAAAACCTGTTGAGGAACAACCTCTCCAAGTCTTTGAATGAATTGATACACCCGTCAGGCAGACTGCAGAACCATTCGAAGGCTACCTCCTGTAAGGTGCTAATAAACAGCTTCGACAGGAACGGATCCTCTCTGGGCAAGTGCAGAGTCTGCGTGTTGTAGTACATCATGTGCTGATGAGGAGAAGTCAAACCGTCAAATGAGTTCAGCGTCAGCGGCTTGTAGTTAGGAGGGCAAGTTGCATTCTCCCATTCAGGGGGATACGGTTGAGATATCCCCATCTTCTGAAGCTCGTCTTTGTGTGAGATGGTGTCGAGGCTAGCGAACAAGGAATCAATTACATCACGTTGTTTGAGCAGGTGTTGGGAAACGGCTGCTGAACGGTTGTCAGACGTTGTTGGCGAAGGACCACCTCCAGTATTTACAAGATTTGGAGGAGGCGCAACGGAATGATACTCCTTTTGTAGTGAAGAAGGATTGTTGCTGTGAGCCGGACTAACGTGGGCCGAGATATTTTATTGAGGTGGAGGAACAGCCCCCGCAGCTTGAACTGCCATGATACTGGTAAGCATATCAGTGATCTTGGCGAATACTGTTTCGAGACCCTCTAGCCATTTGCTAGTCTGATCACTGGCTTCTTCAGATCTTTCTTCGTCCGCCATGTATGTAGATAGCAAGCGAAGATGAACAGAGGAAGCAGTACAACTGGTGCTGATACTGTCTGTCTCCGAGTGGATAAGTCTTTCATCTTCAGGTAGAGGAGGTAGATAGTCGCCATCGGATTTGGAGGGATCATCGTCCTTTGGAAGGCTACCCTCACTGTGGGGGTCATCTGCTTCAGATTCTGAAGGAATGCTACCCCCGGCTTGGGAATCTTCATCGTCCATACAAAATCTTGCCTTTGATCGAGTGCCCATATAGACTCCTTTGGATGTGACAGCCTGTTGGCCATCTGTTGGTAGACTTCTCCTTTTTCTTCTTGAGGAGCTAAGAGAGAAAGTTGGGTTCGTAGTCCACCGTCTTTGATTGGGGCTTCCGTAAGGGGGACCCCATGAAGCCATGTTGGATAAAACACATAGTGGATTCTCGTC
The DNA here is from genome assembly GCA_029216955.1 of Iris pallida. Lineage (NCBI taxonomy): Eukaryota > Viridiplantae > Streptophyta > Magnoliopsida > Asparagales > Iridaceae > Iris > Iris pallida. The sequence goes on from JANAVB010027196.1 coordinate 1,285,110, forward strand.
GTCAGAGAAGTATAGCCGTCAAAACACGGACTTTCTCTGAGGCACTCTTATTGCTTTGGAGCAACAACAGTTGATAACAATACTGGTGCACGAAAGCGTACTATGAATTGTTATGTTCTCCCTCGCTTTACGCTTATGATTTATCATGTCGTACAAGTCAACGGAAGGAAGTTTTGCCTTACAACCCATGTTGCATGCATCGTCGAGCTTTGCATGCAGGTTCTTAAGGAGAGTAGGCGCATCCAGACTTAGTTCATGTGCAGGGGCAACCCCCACACCTAAGTTCTGTGATGTCCATGAAGACAGCCCCGTACTATACGCGTTGGGGCCTGTCTTTTTGTTGTGGGCGCATAGGCCTTGGAGACTGGCCTTGGGCGCATGCTCCTTGACAGCATGTCTGAGCCTCCTTGATGTGGATGCATAGTATAGATCCAGATAGCGTGGGCACATAGCCTTGGGCTCATGGCTCTGGATGCCCAGCCTGTTGAAGACAGAAGTGTTCTGGTTGGGGCTATGCGCCCAAACACTCCCTTGGGCGCATGGTCTTGGGCTCATGCCTGGTGGAGCAGTGCTATTTTCTCCCAGTTTGGCCTCCTTCGTTTGTGAGCCTCGTCGGGTTCGGCCAGAGTGTCGTACACCCCGATTCTTGGCATCATAATGTTTTTCTTTGCCAAGACTCGGGTGTTGAACACCCTGTTGTTGGTTGTGCAGGGAAGAATTCACTGGGCTAGTAGATCCCGGAACGGTGTAAGCCTTATCCATTTAGGGAACTTCTGTGGCAGAGTTATGTGCCCATGTGACAAAGTCCTCCAACTGCATATCTGCTATGACACTAGCAGGATATGCACAGCGAGCCTTCGAAAGCCAAGTCTTACGAGACTTGTTTGGCTTCGCTGATTTTGAGGGAATAGCGCCGTCTCTCGAGAGCATCTCTTCGAACGCCTGCTGATCAAACTTTACGATCAACATCTTCTGAGTACTCTCCACTTTATCGGTATCGGATTGCATCACCACCTTCTCGTCAGAGGAAAAGGTAGTCTCCAGCAGAGTCGCCATTTTTATGGACACACACAAAAAATAAGAAGAAAATGTTGTCTTTTCTTTTATTGGCGCAAGGCACCACAAATCGAGTACGCCTGAGAGATCCTGCGCTGAGGATCCCCGAGTACAAAAAGAATTCTAGGGAATGGGACGATGAAGATCGAGCGACAGTTGCTCCTTTACTCCGTTGACACTCCGATTACAAAAGTGGGAGAAAACCTAAGAAAATTGCTAACTCTCGGCTCACTGGCAAGAAGTGCAGCAGTTTGGCTCTTGAAAATGCTCTTTGTTCTGTCTTTTGAATAGGGATGAGGCCCCCCTTTTACAGTCGTTCTTGAGCTGGAATGATGTTATGCACCCACATGAGAAAATACGCTAGTTTTTATGTGGGAGCATAGTCCTGCTTTGGGCGCATAGGATGTAGGTGCAGACAGGCTGCGAGATCGTGGGTTGGTCGTGGTATTGACGTGGCCGCATGCTTCGGTGCACGACTGCTCGTGGAGACTGACGTGGCCGTGTGCTTCGGTGCATGTTTTGATCATGGCTTTGACTGAGTCAGGCTTGGGCACATAGCCATGTCTCAGGCTATGCGCCCGCCTTTCGGGGGAGCTAGTCTTGGGCGCATGAAGCTTTCACTGACTCGGCGCATGGAGCTTCACTGACTTGGGCGCATGGAGCTCCACTGACTTGGCGCATGAAGCTATACTGACTGGGTGCATGGAGCTTCACTGACTGGGTGCATAGAGCTACACTGACTTGGGCGCATAGGGCTTTATTTGCTGAATTTTTTTATGCTTCTACAGTGTGCTTGTTACATTCCTAACTGGATAACCAATATTTTAGGTGATGAGTTAGAGGATTTTTGTACCACGTATTATGAGCACACTGCAGAACCAGACTTTGGCGTACAGGACGAACTGGAGGCTGCTTATGTAGATTTGCCTGCTACAGATGGCTTTTAGTAGTTTTGTTTAGTATTTTCACAGCTTGTTTAGCTGAGACTCTTAGATGTATTTTCTATTTTGTGACTCATGAGTGGATTGATGGATGTTCTCTAGCACATTGCTTTTCTTTGGAGTTTATGACACTTAGTTCATTTTGATCAATGTTGGAGTTTTGTCAGATTACTCATTATTCATCTCTCCAAACTATTTATAGAATTCATCCTGTTTGGCCGATTTGTGATTTGGTTTACATTATAAAAATGAATATAAACAGTATGGTTGTATTTGTAAATGTGGAGATGACTAGACAGCGTACTACCACCGACTCTGCGGCGTAGGCTGGACGTACCCACGACTCACGCCCAAATATTGGGTGCGGGTCATGACAAACTTGGTTACTGGAATAGTCCTTTAGTTATCTTATCGCTTATCGCATTGTTTCTCTAACTCATGTCTTTCGTTATAATTGACGTATTTATGTGATAATATGCTGGTTTTAGTTCTTAAGTGAAGCCTCCCTTGTGGCACTTGCTCTTTCTGGGGTCTGACCCAGCTGGTTTTGTATGGCCAGATTTCGGAGTAGCTCCCGAGGATCTTCCAGCCTTCCAGCCAGATGGTGAACACTAGACGCAATCCTGACAACGAGTGGATTTTATTTTGCTCTCCCACTCTATTGTAAAATATTCTTTTGAGGCGTTTAACCGCCGAGCAAGTGTTAACTCGTGTTGAATTTACATTCCTGTCTGTCTAAGGGCTGTAACATGATTGACAAATCCTAGGGTTGATCATGTATGACTTTAACTCTTGCTAGTCTTCGCATTTTGTATGACTAGCTTCATGATCATCTGAATATATAATGTTTGGGACGCCTTATTTTGTATGTCTGATGATCTACCATCTTGTTACATTTGCTTGCTTGCTTGAGATTGAGACACTAGGCTTATTCTTGACCATAAGAGACTGTTGGCTTGTAGTTAAACCCTCATGCATCTAGACAGCTGTCACGATCTACAACCCAAATTGTTGGACCGGGCCGAGTCATGTCCAGCCTACGCTTAAGATAAAGCATAGTAAGCTGTTCTAAAGATAACAAGATAAGACTAAAATGTGCTAACAGTTCTATAAGTGATAAAGAGTCATAAATGCTCCAAACACAAAAGTCATCTCATATAATAGTAAGTCCAAGTACAAGTCCGAAATGTAAAGCTGGATACAAGTCCAGTCACAAAATACATAGTCTAATACATGACTACTCTCAAAAGTCCAAAATGTAAATAGACAACTAGACGAGTTTCCCTGCAGGTACATCCTTGTAAGACAAAGCCTGGTCCTCGACAGTAACTCCATAATATGAATCACAGAGCAACTCCTCCTCAGTAAGTATACCTACAACGTTATCCTGTCAGGACGGGAGCAAGTACTATTTCTAGCAAACTAAATATACGAAACATGAAATGAACAGGAATGTAATAAACTGGAATCATGGCACATCATAATCTATCATGGCAAGGACACATATGTCATAGAGATAGATGTATATGTAATGTTTAAAACTGTAGCAGGTACGTGATCGGTCAATAGGTATACAATGTGCTGTGGCACATGTAAATAAAATGTACATACATACAAGTCTACAAGCATAGGTGTACATCCGTACAGAAATACGGGATAATGGCCTACGGCGCAGTAACATGTAGAATAAAACTTTGCTCGGTACGATAAAGGGGGCATGATCACATACTCAACTATCAGTTTTTCCATAACCCAGATTCTAATCGTGTGAGAGATATAAAACTGTTCTAAACATGGTAGGGACTAAAAATAATACAACATATGAAGATTTAACTTGCTACCCCAAGGATCAGCATTTAACATGGTTGGATCACAGTTCATTGATGTAACAGTATGTAAAGTTTATAGAAGTACTTGCCTTTAGCAAAGCAAAGCAAAGCAGCGATAAAATGCTATAGATGCCTGGTAACTCGTCACTGTAGAAATAAATACATAAACTTAGTTTTTATAGTAAGTTAAACACTAAGACACTAGTTGTACAACACGACTTTCTGACTGGACTCCTAGCCAAATGGTGACTTTAGCAAAGAAGACCAATGTGAGGTGACACAATACTCTAACTAACTTTCTAGGGCCTTTACACTAGTGCGGGGTGAGGTCCAATACTATAATAACTCAAAAGAACACAAATCATTGAAAGTCGTAATTATTCAATAAATAAATCAAACTGTACACTGTATTCCAACAATTTTTGAGATAGATAAAATGCTCAATTTTACATAAAATAAAGTACCAAAATGATCCTTGTTAATTATAGAAATTTATACTAATTTTTCTAGAATTTATAAAGCTTCATAAATAATTATTAAAAATCAGCAAACATAAATATACTTAAAATGAGTTCTGTTTTCCTATTTTTATAAAATACCAAACGTACTTATTAAATGTTGGAAAAATTATACTAAATTATCTAAATTAACATAGTATTTAAATATAATTTTGTCCAAATTTTTACAGCAGTTAAAATATATATAAAAATTCAAAAACAGCAAGTAACACTTTCTGAAAATTAATTAATTAATTATTTACTATTTTGTCCATGTATTCGAAATTGAACCGAAGTCCAGATACAGGACTCAGAGCCATGAATCAAGTCCAATATGACTTGTACAGACTCTGAATGTATTAGACATAATTGGGCCCAAAAACTCATGCTAGGCTTGGACATCAATTGGTCATAATCAATAAAAAGCAGTAATTTATATACATAAATAAATATATTTTTAAAGTGCTAAAATATACAAGTCACAATTTAAATAATAAAAATGACTTGTGAATTCATGCACAATAATATTTTGTACAAAGTAGAATTTGAAATACATATATAAATATACAACAATATATATATATATATATATATATATATATATATATATATATATATATATATATATATATATATATATATAATGGATATATATATATATATAAAATATATATATATATATATATATATATATATATATATATATATATATATATTTTATATATATTTTATATATATATATATATATATATATATATATATATATATATATATATATATATATATATATATATATATATATATACAAATACTGTATACATATATATATAACAGTATATATAGAATAATATATATATACATAAATACATATACATATATACACATATATACATAAATACATATATACATATAATAAAATAAAATAAAACAAAAACAAAAAGAAAACAAAACAGGGAAATGGAGGGGGGCTCGAACTCGGCCCAAAGGGGGGTCGAGTTTTAGGTACAGTCGGGCTGGCCAGGGGGTCAACCCGAGTCATATGTTAGGGAATGGGTTAGTGTTAGTGTTAGGTTAGTTTTAGGTTAACGGGTTTAAACCCGATAGCCAAACTTCGTGTCCTGACTGTTTGGGACACGAAGAACGGCTGAGTCCCCGTGTCTTGGTCATGCACGACATGCACGGGTCGAGTCTGTCGTGTCCAATCTTACCTACGCGTTGCTCGTGTCCTGGCGAGTCACATAGGAGAGTACGAGACACGCACGACACGGTTTTCGAACTGTTACTTGCGTGTCCGGCGTTTGGGGTTCGAAGTCGAAGAGCTTCCAGCGGCTAGGGGCGTCGTGGTCGCGGCGCTCGGGTGGCGCTACGCTCGCCTCGGCGTGACGAACTTGGTGGTGGTGGTTGTGGGTGGTGAAGGTGGCTGGGGAGGTGGCGCTGTGGGGTGGCCGGAGTTAGGGTTCAGGCGTATGGAAATGGGGGAGATGGTGGTCGGAAAAGAAGTAGGGTTAGGGTTTAGGCATGGGGGGCATTTATAGGCGAGTAGGGCGGTCGGTTTAGGTCCTTAGATTAGGATTAGGGTTAGGGTTACGGCGAGTGTATGCCGGAGACGACGACAGCGCGCGGTCGTCGGGGGCAGTTAGGTTTAGGGTTTTGCAGAAAACCCCCCGAAAATTAGGATATTACATAAAAGCCCACCGCCTTAGCTATTGCAAATATTTAATTTGCACAAAGACCCCCGCTATGGTTCTGTGCAAATTTTAATTTGCACAGACAAATCGATTTTTGCAAAAAGTGTGTAAAATAATTAAAAGTATTACAAACTGATATTAAAACAATTTAATTAATTACAAAATGATATATTTTGATTTAAAAATTATTTAAAAATTCTAGAAAAATTATTAATAATTGTTATAAATCATTTTAAAGCTAAATAGGTCATTAACATCTAATTTACACTAATTAAACCAAATTTGAAAAACAGGGGCTGACAACAGTCGTGACCGTATTGCGAGGTGGGATTCACTTCAATGTACGTAGCTGGTTGTGGCTGTCTCCCGCTCTCCAGTATTTTGGTTCTGGGACGTGACAGTTATGTCCTCCATGTTCATCGTATCCTTCTTATAGAGAAGCGTTGCCACAATATGCTCATATGAAAAAATAATTGTAAAAAGCAATATGACCTTGTCTTCTTTCTCTATTTTTTGCACAAAAATATGAAGTTGGTTCAAAATTTCATTTGAACACATTCAAGTATTCAAATAGATTTTTCACAAGTTGGTTCAAAAATTCATTTGAACATATTCAATTCTTCATCATATAGTTGTTGCTTCAAGTACAATATCTTAACTAATAGACTTCTTCGTCACATACAGTCTTTTTAGCTACGTTAGCAACACTTATCTATACTACTATATCTATAGTTCTGTACTACTACATAACGAGAAAAGTTTACTACACTATGAAACTTTTCTTTCCAAATATGGCTTTGTATATGTTTGATATAAACAAAAAAAGTTTCACTGACTTTCGTCTATAAAATTTGATTATTGCTAGCTCTCAGTTAAAAATAATGATTTCTTACAACATGTATTTCTAAGTACAAGCAAAAATATAAATAAAAAGTTTCTAGGAAGAGTAGCGGTGGAGATCCGATCGGTAGGTGAACGCTTTGCTCCGTTGACTACCCAAGGCAAAGACAAAATTTTATTTTTCCAAATCTTGAACTCAAACACTGGATAAGAGAATTTGACAGCAAGTAGGCTCTGATGCAAGATAAGAAGCTGTAGATTTTTCATATTTCTTCATCCTTACTCGTATAATTGTTGCTTCAAATAGAGTATCATAACTAACAAACTTTGTCATATACAGTCTTTTTAGTAACATTAGCTACACTTAACTTATCTATACAATTATATTTATACTTATATACTACTATTTAATGAGAAAAATTCAACTTTACCGTTAAACTTTTCTTTCATATATATACACTTAACTTGTCATATACAGTCTTTTTAGTGGCTTTGATGCAAGATAAGAAGCTTTAGATTTTTCATATTTCCTTGCAGATGTTTGTCTTTTGACATTTCTAAATAGTTTTACATGCATGCATAAAATAAAATATTAATATTAATATTAATATAATAATAAATTCAGAATAATTAAGCTAATTGTCTTTTAGTCTTCTTAAATAGTATTATTAAATATTAGAATAATTACAGCATCTATTTTTTAGTTTTTCTAATAATAAGTTATATATATATTATATGTTTTGGATTTTAAAAATTTAATGAGCTCAGAGCAAGTTCAAATTTGGGGTGAAAGTTTTTCTTTTTTTGGCTCATGAAGACAATGATGTGTTCCCCAAACCATGTACCCACCCATTGTTTGTTTTGTAGCAAGAACACAAAACACCCATTGGCTCAGTGCTAGATGGGACCCACTGCCACCCAAGGTATACGAAATTCCATAGCCCATCCCACAAGTCACAACGAGAGGGAGAAAAAACAGAAGCACACACTTCCTCCTTCCTCTTGCTCTTTGACCTCCTCCTAAAAAAAAATTAAGAAGAAGAAATTGTTCAGATCTCGATCTCAATTCTGAGCTGAGCAGCAATGTCGAACATCGACATCGAAGGGATCCTGAAGGAGCTCCCCAGCGACGGGCGGATCCCGAAGACGAAGATCGTGTGCACGCTGGGCCCGGCGTCCCGGTCCGTGGAGATGATCGAGAAGCTCTTGCGCGCCGGGATGAACGTGGCGAGGTTCAACTTCTCCCACGGGACGCACGAGTACCACCAGGAGACGCTCGACAACCTCAGGACCGCGATGCAGAATGTCCAGATCCTCTGCGCGGTCATGCTCGACACCAAGGTCTAGCCTCCCCCCTCTCTCTCTCTCTCTCTCTCTCTCGCGCGCGCGCGCGCCTCAATTTCTTGTCGATTCTTGATAGCAGCATAATCGTTTTGTCCATCTATTAATAAAGAGATCTAAGGATTGATAACCATTATTATCAACGTTTTTTTTTTTTTTTGAAATAAAACAGTGCAATTATATTAAGAAATGTTGTGACTCATATCATAAGTGATATGAGTCGAGATACATGGAGGAATTTCTTCATAGACAGAAATTACATTTGAGTGATTAGAAAGGAGAGTGTTAGAAGCTAATTGATGTGCTGCCTGATTACAAACTCTGTTAATATAACTAAAGATAACTGCAGGTGAATTTTCTTTAATCTTCCTTGCATCTTCAATGACATGCCGCACTCGCCAAGGTGGAGGAATATAAGAGTTGTTGATGGAGTCAATCATTACTTTGCAATCACCTTCAATAGTAACACAATGTAGATTATGGTTGAAGCTGATTTCCAATGCCAATTGTAAGCCCAAAGATTCAGCTTCAATTGGAGATCCTCCGACGTCAAATTTGGCCAGAGCAATGATATAATGTCCTTCAGCATCTCGTAATATTGCAGCTGCAGCCATCTTGTTATCAAGGAAGGCACCATCAAAATTGATTTTCAATGTACCAGTAGGAGGATGACGCCTATGTTTTACACTTATTAAAGTAACCATCCCTACTTTGAAACTAATTATGAAGTTGTAGCCCATTGGGGGTCCCGGGGGATGGGCACAGTTCGAATACCCCCTTGGCGTTGCTGGCCAGCCCGAAGAAAAGGACACCTATCGAATATCACCTTGGCGTTGCTCGCCAGCCTGGAGAAATGGACACCTAAAAAAACACGGACCACGCTTATAGTTTATATTTTCTATAGAAACTTATAACACTGACGACTCATATGTTTTATAAAATTTATAAATCATAAAACATAGGGGGTCACTGTATTTATTTCTAGTACTTATTAGCTGGTGCTACGTCGCTGTGACATGGTCCGAAGTTGAGGTCCCACTTCATGTGGTGTCACACTATTGTAGCATGGGGTACTCGTCCCTTTGTAGTGTTGAGCTACATTTGCTTCCTATAAAGCACGTCGAGCATTCCAAATGCTTAAGGATTCATTAAGATATCAAACAATCTTTACCACATGACTTTCTCTTTATTTAGAGCTAACAGTAGACCACAGAGGTTCTAGGATGAATTCCAAAATAATGTCTCCAAGGACTCACCTCTGAACATGGTTTTTTTTCAGTTCATGATCCTTCTTTGAACCAAAGCAAGATACCTAGTAGATTTCTCTTTGAACTAATAGAATAATACTTTATGGTAGAATTACAAAGACATACATCAGAACTCCTTCAAGTCCATTTTTATTGTTGTGTCCTCGAGCAACTCGTGCTTGAGACCTTTAGTGAATGGATTTGCCGGATTCTCTTGGTTCTAAATATCAACTACTGGAATGATTTCATCTTTGATGCACTTATTCAGTGTTGTGTGGCGAAGTATCATTGTTCTCTTCTTACCATTGAAGAGATCATTTGATTCCATTGTTGCAGTCGCCTAGTTGAAGCAATAAATCAGTATAGTCGCAACCTGCGCTCCAACTAGAGAAATCATATATGAGCTTCTAGACCATTTTGCTTTATGCAACCGTCAGAGCATGGAAGTCAGATTCCATAGATGAGTGAGAGAGAAAAGTCTGTTTCTTTGACTTTCACGATATAACACTTCCATCCATGGAGAAGATAAATCCTCATGTAGACCTTTTGCTCTCATATTCTGAGAAACAACTAGTATCACTGAAGCCTTCCACTACAGCCGGATAGCCGTTATAGTGCAGTGCAAAATTCTGAGTTCTCTTGAGATATCTTATAACTTTTTTCACCGCTTTTTAGTGTTCTACACTTGGATTGCTCATGAACCGACCGAGTATCCCTATAGAGAAAGATGTCAGGTCTAGTGGCACTCATAGCATATATTAAACTTCAAGTGACGCTTGAGTACTCCAATTGTCCGACATTTTCCTTTGGATTTGGCTTCATTTTTTGTCACACCTATAACATCAATTACAAAAAGATTCTGATATCCTAGCATGTGAGCATCTTCTTTACGTAGTGAGTTTGTGATAGAGTAAGCATAGCTTCCATCCGAATAATCTTTATCCCAAATATAACATCAACATCTTCCACGCCCTTCATACTGAATTTGGATAAAATAAACTTCTTTGTCTTAATGACTCTATCTAGATCGGTACCCATGATTAACATGCCGTCCACATAGCGACGCACTATAACCTCTTTGTCTTCAGCAAACTTGTTGTATACACACTCATCTGGATTGCTGGCCGTATAGTCATTTGATCTTATTACTTTATCAAACTTATCGTGCTACATCTTGGGAGCATACTTCAGATCGTACAGAGATTTTACTAACTTGCATACTTTGTCTTCAAGCCTATTGACGACAAATTCTTATGTTTGCTTCATGTAAATCTCTTTGGTCTGATCTCCATTTGGACATGTTGTTTTGACACCCATCTGATGAATCACTAACTTGTAAATTGCACCTAGAGCAATAAACATACTAGTAGGTTCATCCGTACAAGTGGAATATGTATCAAAGTAATAGATCCCCTTTTTGATTGGCTAAATATTGCTCCAAGATACTACTTATCAGCCAAGTATTATGAGGCACTCAAACATTCTCAATTCGAGTTGTTCTTTTTAAAAAAAAAAAACTTAAGTAGATTTACTACTTAGTAATCTTAGTTTGAGCTATTTTTATTTGAGTAGTACTTTTTCGTTATCTTTCTTTACTCAGAGTGTGGGTTAGAGGCAAGGTTTGCAGTAGCGGAATCGATATCGGACCCTTCCTATTGAGTATCAGGATTGACGGTATCGACAGAATCGGTGGTTTTGGATCGGAGTATTAGATTTTTTGGTATCAAAAAGCAAATAATAATTAATAAATTATTTTTTAAAAAATATTTTTTGCATTTAGTCGTAATTTTAAGTATTTTCTGTCTTCTTTCTTGGTAGTTTTGAAATTGAATGAAATAATAGGTATATTTGCTGATTGGTTTGCCTCCGATAAATAAGTTTTCTTCGTTTACATGTTTTTACAACCTTATAAATTCTTTTACATTCTTGTTGATTGGTATTTTTCGTTCAATTTTCTCTACCGAATTGACTAGAAAAGAGATCTCAAATGTCGTTATCGGTTAGTATTAGTTGGAGTTGGTATCTGATCGAGATATGCTAAACCGTATGGATATTGACTGTATCATATCCGTATCGGCCGATACTGTAAACTATCGTTATAGGTTATAAATAGCTATTTCGTATGAACACGGATATACACGACATGGACACGGCACCTATTTTGGTGTGCGCTAACTATTTTAGAGTCCCTAGGTTGTGTCTGACATGTGTCAGACATGACAACCCTATATTTATTTGAGTGTTCGTGCTTCCTAGGCCCTAACCTTTGTAAAATTGCGTGCCATTGATCAATAAAGTTTTCTTTGCTTGAGAGAGTCGATCAATTTCCAATTCTAGAGAAGTAGAGAGGCTAATGATTTTCTTTGGTGAGAGACCAATCAACCTTACCATGGGGGGATCCTACAGCATTCATGCTCCCCTCAAGCTCAAGTTGGAGAGTAAAGTCAAGAACTTACAAGTTGTAGAATGTAAATGGTCATAGAGAAGAACTTGGTATGTTAAAGTGGTTTTGTAAAAACATGCTCAAGTTGGTGGTTGGTGGTAACTAACATGTTAATGTCCATGGCTCGACAGTCATTTTGAAGGTTTGGTACTTCTGTTGCAGCTGATTATAATAATTTTGATTTGAATATGCAAAGTTTTGAGGTCATGCAATGAGTACATGAGCATTAGGCCTGACAAGAGTCATGGCACACTATTCTGAATGTGAGAGCATTTTTTGTTTCTTCCTTCCTTTCCTGGAAACTGGACTGTTGCCCAATACTATGCTTGCACCTACCCAAATATAACACGATAAAAAAATGAACAAACTACACATATGTGGCTTGACCTAGACTTGTACGAGTGTAGTTTGGAGTAGATGTGCTGTCTGACATAGGAATAGCACCAATTTTGAAGTGCGATGTTCCTAGTCAGCATGTCTCTAGCAACTTGCTCAATTTGAATCTTAGATTGCTCATAACTGTCTCCTGCTCTTTGACTAAGATTTGTCTTAGCGTTCACATTAACTCACTGGCGTTCATCTCACTTCGCTCGCCTTGTTAATTAATGTTTCTTACCCTTGTTATCAATTGAGCAAGATCTACGAATTAGCCTTTTTCAATTATGAAATACATGGACTGAGCCTATTTCTTCTTGGGTATTTTCTTAGATATTGGAGCACACAAATGGTGTCATCCATATGAGTTTCTGAAAGTGGTGCATATAGGATTCAGTATAGCACAATATATGCTATATCATGTAGTGACGGTTAGTCATCAAATAAGTTGCAGAAGGCAGAACAAGAGAAAATCTTTATATCATCCTTCTTAAGTTGGAAGTTTTCTTATATTAGCAATCCCAGGGTGCGTTTTCAAAGACAGCCCATTCATTAAGATTCCAATAATATTTAACGTGTTTCTGCACTCTGTGAATCAACTTCCAATTTTTTTTTGTGAAACTTCAATGCCTAGTGTACCTCTTGAGCAAACCAATGGTTTTAGTATGAAATTGCCTTTGTATGAATGGTTTAAGTGAAAAATTGATCCTTGTTAATATCCTCAACATATGACTAGCATGGAATTAATTGAAGATGGTCCTTAAACAATGATTGGGTGAAACTAGCAGCTTGTAGAGCAGCAGAGTATTTGGAAACCACTTTCAATAAGCCTTCTTGAGGCAATAGAGCAAATTTTGAAGCCAATAGACTCTAGAAACCCTGTTGGGAGATTCCACGTGGAACAGGGTTTCAGTTATTAATGGATGCAACTGAAATGAGGCAATAGATAGTGTGTAAGTTTTGCTACAGGAGCCAATGTCTCATGGTATTGCATAGACTTCCCTTCTTGTTGAACATAACGCATGAAAGGCAACCATGCATTATCTTTTAGGTTTTCTTTACAATATCCACAAGTAGTTGAAACAAATAGACACAGATGCTTAGTCATATTCTAGGTCACTGAATTAATGCATAACTGTAGATTGTCATAACCGCAAATGCTGAAATCTAATATAACTTGACTATCTGTACGGTTGTCTTTGCAATGCCTTTGTTACTATCATACTTTCTTTTTGGTATGACACCAGGGACCTGAGATTCGCACTGGATTCCTTAAAGATGCAAAGCCAATCCAACTTAAGGAGGGGCAAGAAATTACAATTAGCACTGATTACAGCCTCAAGGGAGATGAGAAAACCATCACAATGAGCTACAAGAAACTCCCTGTGGATCTACAGCCAGGAAACACAATCTTGTGCGCTGATGGTACCATAACGCTAACTGTTCTATCATGTGACCAAGCTGCTGGAACAGTGAAATGTCGCTGCGAGAATACTGCAGTTTTGGGTGAGAGGAAGAATGTTAATCTGCCAGGTGTTGTAGTGGATCTTCCTACGCTAACAGAAAAGGACAAGGAAGACATCTTGGAATGGGGGGTCCCGAACAAGATAGATATGATTGCGCTTTCTTTTGTTCGCAAGGGGTCTGACTTAGTCAATGTCCGCCAGGTTCTTGGGCCTCATGCAAAACGTATACAGCTGATGTCAAAGGTATGTTCATGCCTTTATAGGTATATCAATCTGCTGGTATTGCCATTCTTGCAGAAATTTCTGTTGCATTGAAAATAAATGTGCACTGTTCCTGCTCATCATTCTTTGATACTAGACTTCTATATTAATACTAAAGTGATAGATGGATTATTATAAAAGGTTAAATTTGCATTCTTCCTGCTCATCGCTCTCGGATACTAGACTTCTATATTGATATTAAATCCGAATAAATTACTCTAGTTTGTCTCCAACTCAAATTAAACTGAAAGGTAGTTCACTTTCTGATCCTGGAACCAAATTCTTACCCATCTCATGTTATGTTGTAGCAGCAATCTTTTAAAGCTTCATACTGTCATTTGTTTGGTAGGATTGAATTGTCTAACAATCACCTTTTCACTTTGGTTATACATTTTATGTAGTCTCTGTTGCTGCTTGTTTAAATAGTTATTATGAATGTTATGGACACGGATACGGATACGGATAAGGCACTATACAGATATGGATATGAACATTGTCAGACAGGTATAATATAGTTACCTATGTTGCACGAGTACGGACACGGACATGATACATACACCATTTTCCAATGACAGTGCAACATAGTTAAATACTTAAATGGATGATTGATAATGTGAAATAGTTATCTCAAGTTTGCAATTATCATATTCAGATTGACCTCTGAAGTTGATTAGGTAATGATTTCTTAATCTTGCATCTAGCAAATAATTGCTTTGCATCTCTGTTATCAATCAACACCAACATCATCCAGTGTTTTCACATGCCTCAACCTCAATCCAAAGTACGTGCTTCTAACCTATCCCTTATTGTTTTCGCTTGATTATGATATTGTACATTTTGACATATCTTTCAACATTTTGGACATCTTTAAACCGATCGCTCAATGAAATTGTTTTGCATGGTATTGCTGAAAGTAAGAGTATATTGGAACTAAATGGGATATTTTCAGTGAGTGCTTTGAGTACATATATATTGGATGGTGGGGGTTGAGCCTCCCTCGTACAAGTCTATCAAATATGGGACTAAACATAAAACCGCACTCTAACACACCTACCTATCTATAATAGTATTCTTTCTTAGCTTCTGGAGTACTATTCACATAGAACTGTAGTAAAGGCCGAAGCTTGAGAAACTGAACTTGGCTTGCAGAAAAACCTGTTCCTTTCCTTTTCTTTTTTGGCTTGCAAGACATACCTGCTTTTGTTACATGCAAGTAACATAATTTGAGTATAAAGCATGTCTGGATTGTGTTTTACCACTTAACACTTGTTGTTTAAAGGTCGAGAACCAAGAGGGTGTCGTGAACTTTGATGAAATCCTTAAGGAGACGGACTCTTTCATGGTTGCTCGAGGTGATCTTGGTATGGAGATCCCCGTGGAAAAGATCTTTCTTGCACAGAAGATGATGATCTACAAATGTAACCTGGTGGGCAAGCCTGTCGTGACTGCAACCCAGATGCTCGAATCGATGATCAAGTCCCCTCGGCCAACCCGAGCTGAAGCCACCGATGTTGCCAATGCTGTTCTCGATGGCACAGACTGTGTTATGCTTAGTGGCGAGAGTGCTGCTGGGGCCTACCCCGAGATTGCGGTTAAAACCATGGCTAGGATTTGCATCGAGGCCGAGTCCTCCCTAGACTACGCTGCCATCCTCAAGGAGAGGGTCAGGTCAACTCCTCTCCCCATGAGCCCGCTGGAGAGCTTGGCTTCATCTGCAGTTGGGACGGCAAACCAGGCCAATGCCTCCCTGATCGTGGTCCTGACTCGTGGTGGAACTACAGCAAAACTTGTGTCCAAGTACAGACCCTCTGTGCCAATCCTGTCAGTGATAGTCCCCGTACTGACAACCGACTCGTTGGATTGGTCCGTGAGTGATGAGACTCCAGCAAGGCACAGTCTCGTTTACAGGGGTCTGATCCCTCTGCTAGCGGAGGGGTCGGCCAAGGCAACCGAGTCGGAATCGACCGAGGTGATCTTGGAAGCTGCTCTCAAGTCTGCCGTGGAGAGGCGGTTGTGCAAGCCAGGGGATGCAGTCGTCGTGCTGCACCGTATCGGTGCTGCCTCTGTCATCAAGATCTGCATCGTGAAGTGATTTAACCTGACCGATGGACATTGAGAGGCAGATTGGTGGGGTTTACTCCTCATCTGTAGGTTAATATTTTGCTATAGGATCTGCACTCTTTTTGAATAATTGTTTGCTGTAGGCATGCCATCATGGTCTGCATTGTTTTGACTTGCATCCATTTCATTGCTAGAAATAAATTTCCTCTGGAATTGGGGATGGATTACCTTTGTGATTAAACTGTGCTCGCCACTGTCAAATATATGAATATTTGTTACATGGCTAAGAGCATCTTCAATGGTAAGCTCTCATTTTTTCAGTTAAATTATAGCTAAAAAAAAGTCTACCAATGTCAGCAGCTGCCAAAGCATTATTTACCATCCTCATGGGCCCAGAAGACAACGCCCCAGTCAATGCAATGACCGACTTGGTGGGGGAAACGGTTGCTCTAGCCACAAAGCAAGGGGTAGTCAGGATAGAGTTTGCAGACATTGATCCATTCAGGAGTCTAGAAGTTTACTTTGCCGACTCGATACTCTACCAACCTCGGGATCTTGATCTCGAAAGCGGCCACAAAGTCGATACGGATCGAGCCTGAGGTTGACACTGCAGACGACAACCCTTTCATCATATACCTAGAAGGTTATGAGGAATACGATCCTAATGTTACCATCTCGCAAGCTTACGTCGTAAGACTTGGGTTGTCTTGATCTTGACGATGAGAGGGTCATCCCATAACCCTATGTAATTGACCTGAGTGACTTTGCCAGTGGATTAGCCGACGAAGGAGAGTACGTTATCAATGAAGATGCTAACTTCAACTACAACTCGAGCTCAAACGACGCGCTCGGGTGCTTCATTCGGCCTTAGAAATTATGTATCGCAATGAGGCGTTGTACATGCGCTCGGGTCTTGCTTTGTCGTCTCGACAAGGGAAGAGGGCCAATGGCCCATTGTGTTTGGGAGAGGAACGTCCAAATCTGTAGCAATAATCCTCAGCTCGGATCAAGAGGAAAAGCACCCTCAATTCTATCGTTATAGTCATGTTGCTGGACATATCACAAGGAGAATGAGTCATAACCTTCAAACATCACGAGGCCTGAACGTCAGAAAAGGACATTGTTTGCCATTTCGACCATGCGTCCAAAAGGCAAACCCGATGATAATTACCACAGTAGAGCCCTGGGGTTGGGTTAATTTACTCCCCCTCTACACCTCCTTCGGTGAAGAAGAATCTCAACCATCACTTTCGTAGGATTCCTCTACGTCGGACTCTGACGTTAGTGTTCTTTGTCTTTGGACTAGGAAAAAATAGTTCCATATCGACTACACCAAATGGTGAGTATCTCAATATAATGCATTACTTGTGTTGAGGTGTGCACATGTTGGTGCTTTCTTTACATGGAGAGAGCTTGCTCTCAACATGCCTTGTAAAAGTTTAGTCCCACATCGGAAATGCACCATGAGTTATCTCAACATATATATTTGGTTGTGTTGTTGAGAGATGCACATGGGGTGTGACCCTAAGGAGGGAACCATGTGGGTGATTTTACTAGGAGGTAAGAATAAGGCTCCAAGGATTAAGCATTAATGCTTTTGTCATTCTCTTGGATTAATTTCATTTGGAGCTAAACGACTCGGACTCGGGCTCGGGCTCATGGGCTCATGGGGCGTAATGTGGCATTTTGTTGGCGCACTTTGCACTTAGCACGTTAGCAGTCATGCGGTCTTATGCGGCCACATGCGGTCTCATGCGGCTGAGGACTCCGCTGACTGTGCAGGCTACAAGTCAGTTATTGAAAGATTGATTCAATGCGATTAATTCAGATCCATTTTTTGTGGGATTTGAATTAATTTCGTTGCTATCTTTGTGGGATTTGAATTAATTTTGTTGCTATCTTTGTGGGATTTGATTCAATCTTTCCATAACTGAACAGGTGGCTAGGGTTTCCACCCTCTCTCTATATATACTCTCTTCTGACATCCTTTGTAAAGTACTATGAATTTTGTGAGTCAGAAAAGAGAGAGAGAGAAAGAGAGAGAGAGAGGGAGCTGCTACCGCCATTGCAAGTCCATCCAAGGAGTCAGAACAGAGGTGACTTCGAGCGTTCCACAAGTTCTTCAACTTGCTGGTTCCTGGAAGCAATTCGTGTGGGACGAATCTTGCTTTGAGCAACGGTGTTTTGACACCCCAGCAACTTTTCTTCATCTCATCTTTCTCTAGATTATTGTAACTCGTTCTGTCCCAATTGCAACACGTTTGCAAGGAAGAACGAGAGATCTTCTCTTCTCTATTTCCCTCCTTCATATTGTAATCTGGCTATTTGGCTTTTTATATCATCGTAGATCTTGAGTTTGATCACTGCAAAAATTTTGTGTGACTCTCAGATCTCGATTGCATCTGTTTTACCATCTTTGATCAAGCCCCGGGACTAACAATCTCAAAGCAAGATTCTTGTAGATGGAAAACATTAATGCTTCGCTCGTTCAATCGGACTATTGCAAGTTGGAAAAGTTCGATGGAGAGCATTATCAAGTCTGGAAGAGGAAGGTTTATCTAACTCTTCAACTCAAAGACGTTGATCATGTACTGTTGGAGGAAGAACGTTCTGTTCCAGACACTGGATCTACTGCCGCAATCAATGCGGCTACCAAACTCCAGGCCAAATGGAGAAGGAAAAATAGTATCTGCAGGCTTCTCATCCTGAATGCTATGGAGGATTCCCTGGCAGAATCCTACTCAAAGAAGAAATTTGCCAGAGACATATGGGGGTCTGTGGAAAAACTGTATGAAGAAGACATGAACAGGAGCAAGATGTTTGTGGTTGAAAAATATCACAAATTGTTCTTTGAGGACGAGAAGTCCATGTTGCCACAGGTGAAAGAATTTCTGAAGCTGCGTCAGAAACTGGAAGACGAAAAGATGCCCCTTCCCGACAAGTTTGTCGTTAGAGGGATCGTCTCAAAACTTCCTGCTGGATAGAGTACCTTCTATGCAAGGATGCTCAGAAAGAAGCTAGACATTAGCTTGGGAGATCTACTTCAAGAGATCCATGTTGAGGACGAGATGCGTTTCCAACAGAAGATGGACACTCTGTCCAAACAGTTGGCTAAGGCCAATCTAGTGCAGACGAGAGATCCCAAGGGGAAGCAGGCGACTTCTCATCACAAGAAGAAGGACTTCACTAATCTAAAAGTGAAGAGTCCTTCATTCAAGCAACAGAAGTCCAAGTCCCACGTGACTTGTTTCAATTGTGGCAAGAAAGGCCACTACAAGAGTGAATGCAGATCCAAGCCTAAACAATCAGAGAAAGGCCCAAGCTGAAGTTCTGGGGATCGGGACTGTGGAGCTGAAACTCACTTCTGGGAACACACTGACGCTTTAAGGTGTGAAGCATGTTCCGGTGATTGCCAAGAACCTGATCTCTGGGAGCCTGCTCTGCAATGCAGGCTTGAGGATGGACATCAATGCTGGTCAGATGGTGATGTCCAAAAAGGAAACATACTTCGGAAAGGCTTATCAAACCGAAGGAATGTTTAAAATTCAGCTTGTCAACCAGTTTAATAACATTAATACAGTTGTATTTTCTGATTATTCTCTTGAGTTATGGCATAATAGACTGGGACATGTTCATTGTAAAAGAATTAACAAAATGTGTAGTCTAGGACTTATTTCCAAATGTGGGGGTAAGGTGGAGAAGTGTGAAGTGTGTGCTCAGACGAAGATCACAAGGAAACCCTTTCATCGGGTCAATCGAAGCACAGATCTTCTGGAGTTGGTACACTCCGATATCTGTGACTTCAAACATTTCTCCACGAAGGCCGGGATGAAGTATTTCATAACCTTCATCGATGACTTCTCAAAATACGCGTTCGTCTACTTGCTCAAGACTAAAGACGAAGCTTTCGAAAAGTTCAGAGAGTTCAGGGCCGAAGCTGAACGGCAGACTGGACAACAACTCAAGAGGTTGAAAAGTGATCGAGGAGGGGAGTACAGGTCTCATGACTTCGCATCGTTCTGTAAAGAACATGGAATCATATGTGAGACTACTGCTCCATATTCTCCTCAATCCAACGGAGTAGCAGAGAGGAAGAACCGAACATTAACAGAAATGATGAATTCAATGCTGTTACTGCAGGTCTTCCAAAATGCTACTGGGGAGAAGCTGCATTAACAGCCACTTTTATTCTGAATAGAGTGCCATTTGCAACTTCGGACGTAACTCCTCATGAACTCTGGTTCAAAGTCAGACCAAACTTGAATGTCATTCGAGTGTGGGGGTGTCTGGCGTATGTGAAGCTCCCAGATCTGAAGATTCAGAACCTGGGGACAAGGACTATGAAGGCGATCTTCTTGGGGTATGCCGAGAAGAGTGATACTCGAAGATTTCTTGATATTGAGTCAAATCATATCATCGAATCTCGCGATGCTGAATACTTTGAAGACAAGTTTGCAAAAGACAAAAATATTGTTCTTTCGGACATTCCGAAAAATGATGTAGGCACAAATGAGACTGAAATCTCATATGGGCCAGTAGTCCAAGAAGAAGCTGTTGTTGATGAAACAACTCTTGTACCAGAACTTGCAGAGCCGTCAGCAAAGCGAGCGAGGAGACCTAAGGACTTCGGAGATGACTTTGTCACCTATCATGTGGAAGCAGATCTGCTTACCTATGATGAGGCGATGAAGACCAGAGATGCTAACTTCTGGAAGGAGGCAGTGAATGACGAGTTTGACTCTATCACCTCCAATAACACATAGGTGTTGGTAGATCTACCTGAAGGAGAAAAGCCCATCGGATGTAAATGGATCTTCAAGAAGAAGATGAAGGCAGATGGAACTATTGACAAGTTCAAGACTAGGCTGGTAGCCAAGGAATTTTCTCAGAAACAGGGGATAGACTACTTTGACACGTACGCTCCAGTAGCTCGGATGACCACCATCAGAATGTTAATCGCTCTAGCAGCTATACATAAGTTGGTGATACATCAGATGGATGTAAAGACAACATTCCTGAATGGAGAGCTGACCGAAGAGATTTACATGCAACAGCCAGATGGATTTATCGTCAAAGGTCTTGAAGACAAAGTCTGCAAGTTGCTGAAATCATTGTATGGTTTGAAACAAGCTCCCAAGATGTGGCATGAGAAGTTTGACAAAGTTATTAGGGCAAACGGCTAAGAGTCAGCGAGACGGACAAATGTGTTTATACAAAGTTCGCTGATGGAAGATGAGTCATCGTTTGTCTGTACGTGGACGATATGCTAATCCTAGGGACAGATATAGGCTGTGTCACGGAGACAAAGAAGTTCCTCTCAACCAAGTTCAGTATGAAGGACTTGGGGGATGCAAATGTCATCTTGGGCATAAAGATCATCCGGACAGACACTGGAGTAGCGTTGTCACAATCTCACTACATTGAGAATATGCTCACACGCTATGGGTATACGGATCTTCCAGGGATCGATACGCCATACAGGGGTGATCAGAAGCTGAAGCCAAACTCGAGGAAAAGCGTCAGGCAGCTGGAGTATTTTAGCATTATCGGAAGTTTGATGTACGCAACCACTGCCACAAGGCCTGACATAGCTTTCGCCGTGGGAATGCTGAGTCGGTTCATAAGCAACCCAGGGATTGAGCACTAAAAAGCTGTGAAGCAGGTGATGAGATATCTCAAGAAAACTCAGACATATGCATTGCACTACAACGGATATCCGATAGTAGTGGAAGGCTTCAGTGATGCTAGCTGGTGTTCAGAGATGGAAAGCGAGAGATCCACAGGAGGATATGTCTTTTCCTTGGGTGGAGATGTTATATCGTGGAAGTCAAAGAAGCAGACTATACTCTCTCGTTCCTCCATGGAATCTGAATTCTATGCACTTGAAACTACAGGAGATGAAGCAGAATGGCTTCGGGAGCTCATGTATGATCTTCCAGTGGTTGGGGCTCAGATACCGGCGATATCGATATACTGTGACAACCAGGCGACTGCGGCGGTGGCATCAAATGACCTCTTCAACGGAAAGAAGAGGACTGTGCCGTTGAAGCACAGGACAGTACACGATCTTATCAAAAGAGGTGTAATTACAGTGATTGATGTTCGGAGTCAGAAGAACCTGGCAGATCCGTTTACAAAGGGCCTCAAACGCCCGTTGGTCGATGACACAGCTTGTAATATAGGCTTGAAGGCATTCTGATAGTGTGTCTTTGTAATCCTACCATAAAGTTTTATGCTATTAGTTCAAAGAGAAATCTACTAGGCATCTAACTTTTGGTTCAAAGGAGGATCACTAACTGGGAAACTATCAGGTAACAGTGGGTACTTGTTCTCTGGAACATAGAAGGGATACGGACCCATAACCACTATTGTCTACTATGTATTTTCTGTAGAAAAAAATAGATCCTGTGGAAGGTTGGCTTAAACGCCTTAATGAGTTCTCAGGCAGAGTGAATGCCTGGTGTGCTTTACAGGAAGCACGGTAGAGCAGCACTACAAGGAGTGAAACTCCATGCTACAGTGGGGTGACTCCACCATGAGGTTTCCTATGATTCGGAAATGACTTTGTCACCTATCATGTGGAAGCAGATCCACTTACCTATGATGAGACGATGAAGACCAGAGACGTAATTTTCTGGAAGGAGGCGATTGACAATGAAATTAATTCCATCACCTCAAATAACTCTTAGTTGTTGGTTGATCTTCCTAAAGGAGTGAAATCCATCGGATGCAAATGGATCTTCAAGAAGAAGATGAAAGCAGACAGAACTATTGACAAGTTCAAGGCTAGGTTGGCAGCTAAGGAGTTTTCTCAGAAGTAGGAGATTGACAACTTTGACACGTATGCTCTAGTATCCTGGATGACCATCATCAGAATATTGATTGCTCTCATAGAAATACATAAGATGGTGATGCATCAGATGGATGTGAAAGTGACTTTCCTAAATGGCGAGCTGACCGAAGAGATTTACATACAACGGCCAGAGGGATTTGTCGTAAAGGATCTTGAAGACAAAGTCTGCAAGTTGGTAAAATCCTTGTACGATCTTAAACAGGCTCCCAAGATGTGGCATGAAAAATTTGACAAGGTTATAAGGTCAAATGGCTACATGGTCAGCGAGACGGACAAGTGTGTTTACACAAAGTTTGCTGATGGAAGAGGTGTGATCGTTTGTCTGTACGTAAATGACATGCTAATCCTAGGTACGAATATGGGCTGTGTCACAGAGACAAAGAAGTTCATCTCGAGCAAGTTCAGTATTAAAGACTTGGGGGAAGCTGATGTGATCTTAGGGATCAAGATCTTCCGGACAGACACTGGACTAGCGCTGTCACAGTCTCATTATCTTGAGAAGATGATCACTCGTTACGGGTATCAGGATCTTCCAGGGATCGATACACCGTACAGGTGTGATCTGAAGCTGAAGCCTAATTCAGGAAAAAGTGTCAGGCAGCGGGAGTATGCAAGCGTAATCGGAAGTTTGATGTATGCTAATACTGCTACAAGGCCTGACATAGCTTTTGTCGTGGGAATGTTGATTCATTTCACGAGCAACCCAGGCATTGAGCACTAGAAAGCTGTGAAACGGATTATGAGATATCTCAAGAAGACTCAGACATATGCACTACACTACAACAGAGATCCGTCGGTAGTGGAAGGCTTCAGTAATGCCAGCTGGTGCTCAGAAGTGGAGAGCGACAGGTCCATGTCACGCCCCGCCCCCGTAGGAGCGATCGTCCTCGCTAAGGCGTGATGCCGCACGAGCCTAGATTGCGCTCGCGCAAGGCAGTTCCATAACGGCCGATTACATCGGCGGCGACGGGGTCGTCGCACAGAAGTCCCAAGCAGAATTATTGAAACATGCAGCAGAATTTAGAACAAGCACACATGAACAAAAGTCATTCAAAAGAAGCTCTTTATTGATATTGAATATAAGATTATATTTGTGGGTGCAAGGCCAAATTACAAGTCTCTCATGCTCACTTTTCTTTCATTTACAAGTCACTCTGCTCTCTCTCATCTCTCGATTACAATGCTTGAGCCAGCGGAAGATTCGGAAGGTGATGTCCATACATTATGTCTTGTATAAGTCTCCAATCCATACGGCCGCACGCTTCGAATCGCCAAGGAACTCCGTGCCTCGACGCATCCAAGCGAGCTCCGCGCCACGAGCTTCTACCTGTGCCTGCACATGAACACTGTGTGGGTGTCAGTACTCAACTGTACTGGTGGAATGAGCTCCTCGTCCACCCATACAAAACCTACACGTTCATTTACTTTGTGTAGCTTAAATCCCTTTCTATTATCTTTCTAGTCTTTCCTTAGGATCAGTTTTAGGACCGACGCCATGACCTATTTTGTGCCTCTAGACCATCCCGTGCTTGCAACAACAAGGTTGACTCAAACAACGTTAACCTATCAAGTCGTGCTTGCCTTTCGGCCAAAATTAGAGACGCAACTACGCGATGAGGCTCCATTCCCGTGTGACCGTGCTACAAATCCTTTGTGCCGTGCCTCGCAACTACGTGCGACTCAACCATATCGTCGCCTCGCGGCCCTTTGCTACTAAATCATCAACTGACCCAATCAAGACTTGTGGATTAAGTGTCACTCGACCAACTTTTCCTTGCGGCCTTTCCTGACTTAGACTCAGGACAACTCACATCCAAACTATGCAACTTATATGCTGACAACATTAGACTCGACGCCATATCTCGTACCGAAGCATGTCGCCTATGTTGATGCCACATCTTAGGACCAAACATTGTATTCCAACTGTACACACATTCAACAATTCAACTCAATCCAAAGGCACACACGCGGATTTGTCGCCATGCCGACTCATCTATATGATTTGGTCACTGACTTCCAGAGCCATCCTGGACTCCTTCAGCTTGTTAGGCGGCCGCCCTTGCCAGTGTGGGTAGCTAGCCCCGCTGGCAAGCCTCTGCGCTAACTTATGCGGTCATCCAGCACGTGCTAATGCTGCTTCTCAAGAACCGGTCCCCTTCCGTCGGGCTACCGTTCGAGAAAACTCTACCTTGTCGATAAGTTGTCCATGACCATGCAAGACTCGACTCAACTGACGTCTCACACAGTCATTCTACCTCTAGTGTTATCATCTCTTTCAGGGCCAAGTTCAATACGTCTCACCTCTGAGATCTTGCCTCGACGACCCGTAGTCGCGAGCATTCTTCTTTCTTACCCTATCATTTTACTCAACTCAAGAACAACTATTCACAACACTTTCCAAACTCAATGAATCAACCGTGGCCCGTGCCTGAAAATACTAAGTCCGTGACATCATACCGTAAACCAACTTGAACTCTATGCGACGCCACCGCCCAAGACTTACTCTATATGACGGGCTTGAAACCGTAAGACTAAGTTGTCATGCCCAGCCGTAGAACTCGTAGGACCGTGCTTGGAATGACTTAGGTCGACCACCATCACTTTGCCTAACTTCACCAAGCCTACAACTTAACTCAAGGGACGAGCAAAGGCTATGCCAAGCCTTGCATCATGGAAGCGTGCGTGCTTTATCGAGCATTTACGCGAGCGACGCCTATGACTTAGGCTATGTTCATAACTTCGCCGACTCAACCAACTTTCCTTCTCCCAAGCCACGGGACGAAGGATTGAGTGTCATTTTCAAAGCACGCCGTGCACCAACTCTAAGCCGACCGTTGGACCATTCCATATTCTATCTCAATTTGACCTGTCGGGATTACTCTCTTTAGCTATGTGGATTCATCTCTTTTATTATTAAGCCTACTTGTGCAAGTTGAAAACATACGATTTATTATGTGAAGGCTAAGATGAGGCAAGTTCACCGAAACTACCCCACCTGAGCGCTGTCTTCAAGTCGCCGTTGCATGGCAAAGTCCGACGCCGTCGGCGTTTCGATTCCTCCGATTGACTGAGCGGGACGGGACACTACATCATACACCACTCAGAAAAAGTTTCGTCCTCGAAACTAACTGAGTACACTTATCATATTGGCTTATCACTCGAACGTTCAATGACTCTCGCACACATTTCTCCTATATATTTCCCAAATCCGAGCCACGCTCGTGCTACTATCAATCTTTTCTTCTAAACTTACGATCTCAAAATTCTCGACACTTTCCCATTCCTCAAGTCTCACTCGATTCAACGTATCACTTAGTATGGATCGTGCACATATCTTAGGCATCCCTAAAATACATGCATTTCAACCAAGCCTCGTGATAGCGAATCCCGCTATCACCACTCGAGTCGGATCGTGCACGTATTCAAGCGTCCTTGATATACATGCATGTCAACCGATACTCGCGAGTAGTGCCTCCACAAATCCTACCACTTCGCACTCGGACGTCTGCCTAACTACTAGGCTATGTCTTTCCGTCAGTATTGGAATCATAGTTCCCAAACAACAATATTAACACTGACCCCATCCTAAGGTCAAACCAAATCGATGGTATGGGGTTTTCTACCCAAGCTCGCATCACTCCAATTTCTAAACATCGAGCATCGATTCCCTACGCACATTCCAACATTCGTCGTACGGGGTCTGAGTCATTCAGCAAAGCCATTCTACGATAATTTACGTTCAACCAATTTCACGACGCATCCAAATCGCTCATTCAATAAGTCATCTTGTATAGTCTATCCCTTCAAACACGTTCGATATAGTTCGTCTATCAATCCTTCCAAGTCAAGCACGCTACGACACAATTCATCGCTAAACCAAAATTTACGTTTCATATTCCCTAAGTCATTCATCCTAATTCACGTATTCGATCATGAGGTCATCTGACTTAACAATACGTTGTGTCCCGATCTCACGCGAGTCAGATTATCCACGGTGGACATGAATCACCATGCACGCTCCCGCAGAATAATTATCCTCATCGGGACGTAACTCTTATTTTGCGTCTAGACTAATTCATTCTCGATGTACGGATTGGACCTACTCAATCCTCAAGTCTATTCAATCATCAATCGCAAGTCCTACAAATCCTCGAGTTCACCTTCGCATCAAACCAACAAGTCGGGACAATCAAAGTTATCGCGTCATGATTTTCTGAGTTCGATCCTTTCCGCGACATGAATCACCATGTCAACGCTCACGTGGAACGATCGCTCCAAATCTGACGTAACGCATGTGCGAGGCTAGAGTTGCGCTCGCGCAAAACAAGAATGTCGACGCTGTGGTTATCCGCGTAGCCCTCAAGACACAATCATTTTCATCCAACATTCATCTCGATCAAAATCCTAAGTATCGCATCCAACCAAACCATAACACTTGTACGATCGTCATTCGCCGAGTCAGAGTACCCCCGAGTTATCGCATATCGATCTTTGATACGCCTCAATACCATCGATGACATGCGTAACATGACGATCTTCCTTTGCAACAAGTTCCGAGTCGTGCGAATTATGCTATCGTCCGACAGGATAATCTCCTCGACATTCAAATTCAAGTTCGATCATTATCCCTCGAATCATTCACAACATCAATTCATTCAAATCCGAAATCACGTACATTCGTCCGTCTATCTTAAGTCATCGACTAATGCATTTCCTCAATTCGTATCGTCCCTTTGTTAACTCAATCATCGAGCAACATTCAATCTAATCCTCAGAGTCATTGCGTAACTTCAAAATTCAACTTTTTTATGCACGCTATCTACCTGTCGTGCTAACTTTTCGTATACGATTCGTATCAATTTCCTCGATCAAGTTATCCATTCGCTGTACCTTAACTTTTCCTCGATTCGATCTCACATACTCAATTATTTTTGCTTTTCATACTTGCGTAATCCTCAATCCCGTGCATGTTCCGTGCGCGTCAATTTCTAATTTGTTCGAATCACACATCGCCAAATCTTTTAAGACTATAACTTGTTCAACGATACTCAATCTACGGCTTTGCATATGTGCGACGCTTGCTGATAGACTCATCGACATCCCAAATCCTCAATTGATCGATCGATATCCCTGAGGCTATCGCATACACCACTCAGGGATGAAGTCAATCAACTAATCCACAAAACTATCATTCGATTCACAATCTACTTCCTCGAATTTTCATCCGAACGATTCCTTAAATTTCAGGCACGCTCACCTTATATCGCACCGACGATAACATCGTCGTTCGATAGCACCCCTATCGATAGTCATCTCACTTTACTCAATCAAGTTCAACTCATTCTAGCTCAAAATATTACGAATCCCGCACTCGACTTTGCTAAGGTCGACAGAATCCTTGGTGTATATGCCCAGCCCGACTTAGCCAACCGTGCTTACGCGAACCATCTTTTTGTTTTGTCAAAAATTGTTCTCCTACGTTTTGCAAAATAGTTAGACTTATTGTATGGACATCCCGTGGGATGATTGAGAGAGAGCGCACCAACGATATCAATATGCGGAAGTAACATTCAGAGTTTTGCGAAAGCAACGAGTTAATGAATTCAATCGATAGTCCAAGGACGTAAAGTCGTGCTCTGATACCATTATGTCATGCTCCGCTCCTGTAGGAGCGATCGTCCTCGCTAAGGCGTGATGCCGCACGAGCCTAGATTGCGCTCGCGCAAGGCAGTTCCATAACGGCCGATTACATCGGCGACGACGGGGTCGTCGCACAGAAGTTCCAAGCAGAATTATTGAAACATGCAGCGGAATTTAGAACAAGCACACATGAACAAAAGTCATTCAAAAGAAGCTCTTTATTGATATTGAATAGAAGATTACATTTGTGGGCGCAAGGCCAAATTACAAGTCTCTCATGCTCACTTTTCTCTCATTTACAAGTCACTCTGCTCTCTCTCATCTCTCGATTACAATGCTTGAGCCAGCGGAAGATTCGGAAGGCGATGTCCATACATTATGTCCTGTATAAGTCTTCAATCCATGCGGTCGCACGCTTCGAATCGCCAAGGAACTCCGTGCCTCGACGCATCCAAGCGAGCTCCGCGCCACGAGCTTCTACCTGTGCCTGTACATGAACACTGTGTGGGTGTCAGTACTCAACTATACGGGTGGAATGAGCTCCTCGTCCACCCATACAAAACCTACACGTTCATTTACTTTGTGCAGCTTAAATCCCTTTCTATTGTCTTTCTAGTCTTTCCTTAGGATCAGTTTTAGGACCGACACCTTGACCTATTCTGTGCCTCTAGACCATCCCGTGCTTGCAACAACAAGGTCGACTCAAACAACGTTAACCTATCAAGTCGTGCTTGCCTTTCGGCCAAAATCAGAGACGCAACTACGCGATGAGGCTCCATTCCCGTGTGACCGTGCTACAAATCCTTTGTGCCGTGCCTCGCAACTACGTGCGACTCAACCATATCGCCGCCTCGCGGCCCTTTGCTACTAAATTATCAACTGACCCAATCAAGACTTGTGGGTTAAGTGTCACTCGACCAACTTTGCCTTGCGGCCTTTCTTGACTTAGACTCAGGATAACTCACATCCAAACTATACAACTTATATGCTGACAACATTAGACTCGACGCCATATCTCGTGCCGAAGTACATCGCCTATGTTGATGCCACATCTTAGGACCAAACATTATATTCCAACTGTACACACATTCAACAACTCAACTCAATCCAAAGGCACACACGCAGATTTGCCGCCATGCCGACTCATCTATATGATTTGGTCACTGACTCCCAGAGCCATCCTGGACTCTTTCAGCTTGTTAGGCGGCCGCCCTTGCCAGTGTGGGTAGCTAGCCCCGCTGGCAAGCCTCTGCGCTAACTTGTGCGGTCATCCAGCACGTGCTAATGCTGCTTCTCAAGAACCGGTCCCCTTCCGTCGGGCTACCGTTCGAGGAAACTCTACCTTGTCGATAAGTTGTCCATGACCATGCAAGACTCGACTCAACTGACGTCTCACACAGTCATTCCACCTCTAGTGTTATCATCTCTTTCAGGGCCAAGTTCAATACGTCTCACCTCTGAGATCTTGCCTCGATGATCCGTAGTCGCGAGCATTCTTCTTTCTTGCCCTATTATTTTACTCAACTCAAGAACAACTATTCACAACACTTTTCAAACTCAATGAATCAACCGTGGCCCGTGCCTGAAAACACTAAGTCCGTGACATCGTGCCGTAAACCAACTTGAACTCTACGCGACGCCACCGCCCAAGACTTACTCTATATGACGGGCTTGAAACCGTAAGACTAAGTCGTCATACCCAGCCGTAGAACTCGTAGGACCGTGCTTGGAATGACTTAGGTCGACCACCATCACTTTGCCTAACTTCACCAAGCCTACAACTTAACTCAAGGGACGAGCAAAGGCTATGCCAAGCCTTGCATCATGGAAGCGTGCATGCTTTATCGAGCATTTACGCGAGCGACGCCTATGACTTAAGCTATGTTCATAACTTCGCCGACTCAACCAACTTTTCTTCTTCCAAGCCACGGGACGAAGGATCAAGTGTCATTTTCAAAGCACGTCGTGCACCAACTCTAAGCCGACCGTTGGACCATTCCATATTATATCTCAATTTGACCCGTCGGGATTACTCCCTTTAGCTATGTGGATTTATCTCTTTTATTATTAAGCCTACTTGTGCAAGTTGAAAACATACGATTTATTATGTGAAGGCTAAGATGAGGAAAGTTCACCGAAACTACCCCATCTGAGCGCTGTCTTCAAGTCGCCGTTGCATGGCGAAGTCCGACGCCGTCGGCGTTTCGATTCCTCCGATTGACTGAACGGGACGGGGCACTACAGTCCACAGGTGGATACATTTTCATAATAGATGGAGCTGCTATATCGTAGAAATCGAAAAAGCAGACTATGCTCTCGCGGTCATCCGTAGAATCTGAATTCTTTGTACTTGATACCACAGCGGAGGAAGCAGAATGGCTTCGGGAGCTCATGTATGATCTTCCAGTGGTTGGGGTGTAAATACCGATGATACCGATATACTGCGACAACCAGGCGACTGCGGCAGTGTCATCAAATGACCTCTTCAACGGGAAGAAGAGTACTGTGCGGTTGAAGCACAGGACAGTACACGATCTCATCAAAGGGGTGTTATTGTAATGATTGATGTTCGGAGTTAGGAGAACCTGGCGGATCCGTTCACCAAGGGCCTCAAGCGCCAGCTGGTCGATGACACAGCTTGTAAAATGGGCTTGAAGGCATTCTGATATTGTGTTATTATATTCCTACCATAAAATTTTATGCTATTAGTTCAAAGAGAAATCTACTAGGCATCTAGCTTTTGGTTCAAGGGAGGACTATTAACCGGAAGAATATCAGGAACGGTGGGTACTTGTCCTCTGTGGCATGAAGAGGTTACGGACCTATAACCACTGTTGTCTACTTTTATTTTCTGCAGAAAATGGATCTTGTGGGAAGGTTGGCTTAAATGTCTTAATGAGTTCTCAGACAGAGTGAATGCCTGGAGTGCTTTACAGGAAGCACGGTAGCGCAGCACTACAAGGAGTGTAACTCCATGCTATAGTGGGGTGACTCTACCATGAGGTTCCCGGTTAGGGGTAATACCTCGGCTTTGTGAGCCAAGTCACGGCGGAGTAGCACCGCAAATAGGCAGGTAGCCTAATGCTGTATGATAAAATTAAAGAGGGGGTAGCCAGCACTACAAAGGGAAGGTGTTCCTCATGTTATAGTGGTACGACACTACGATGAGGTACCCGAAAAGGGGTAAAGCCTTGGCCTTGCAAGCCATATTGTTGCGGCATAACACCGCAAAGGAGCCTAAGGCTTCATGCTGGGTGGTATGACACTAAAAAGAGGATGTGACCTCATGCTACAGTAGTATGACACTACGATGAGGTTTTCGATAGGGGTAATGCCTCGGCTTTAGGCCATGTCATAGCGGTGTAGCACCGTAAGGGAAGCGCCAGGCTTCATGCCATATCCCTTTAATAAAGAACTCACCTATAGTGTATGGACAAAGATATCATACCGTCTCTTGAGGGTAAACTTGTAGACGCCCAAAATTATACACTAAAATCAGGCTGGCACAAGGCCTTTAATATGCAGCCAGAAGCACAGTTGATGTCATTATGTGAGTAGAAAAAATTACAGTTATGGTGCAGAATTTAAGGCTTAGTCTATTCTTGTATCAAACTGTTATTTAACCTATGTGGGAAGATTCAAGTCGTAGCGACGTCTCTCCTAATGCATGATGGGCAGTCACTGTGGGGAACGCTCAACCCATATATTGAGATATGTGGGGGATTATTGGTGTTTTTGCCTTTCGACTAGGAAAGATAGTCCCACATCGACTACACCAAATGGTGAGTATCTCAATATAATACATTGCTTGTGTTGAGGTGTGCACATGAGGTGTGGTGGGGCACAAGTATGTGTCATATGGGAGTATTTTTCTAGAAAAAAAAAGATTAATTCCAACAAAGATGTAAGTTAATTTTTATTGTGCGGACTCGGACTCGGACACGGACTCCAGGATGTTTCGTACATGCACGGGAGTATTCGGGGGGTAGACGTGGACTGGCACACTTCTATGCTGATTGTGGGATGATCTAAAATATCAAACTCTATTTTTGAGTATTGATATTTTAGTCCCACATCGGATAGGAGAAGAGGTGAAGTCTCACTCCACTCTATAAATAGAGCCCCTTGGCCTCCTTTAAAAGATGCACAAAGAAGAGAGTTAAAGGAGTCTGTAAAGTTCAAAAAGCCCGTTCAAGTCTCAAATATTGACTGGCAAGCGTTCCAGAAGTTCCTTAGAACTTGCTGGTTCCTGGAAGCAGATCGTATATAGACGAATCTTACTTTGAGCAACGGTGATCTGATCACCCCAGCAAAGCTGTCTTTCTCTTTCTTCTTTCCTTCTCATCTTCTCTGATCTAATCAGAAATCTCTTGTGGGCTTTCGTCGCTGCTGCTGCTAGCAACTCGATTTGTACCTTTCTAAAAAAAACTCTATATTGGTTTGCTGTAATAACGAAATCTCTTTAGATTTTTGTTACCCAGAATCCTCCAAGGATCTCTATAGTGTACCTTTTTTGAAGTGTTGCTACGAAACGTTGTTGTTATTTTGACAACTATTTTGATTCTCTGTTTTCCATCAAAAATTACGGCTCAAAAATAACAGTTAGCATTGGCGCATCGTTCAGAAGTTTGTCTGTCAACACAGCTTCTATCGGCCATATACCTGAAGTTGATGACCAAACTTTGGAGCCCTTAGGATTCGATCCTTGGGCCCAACAAATGGAACTACAATGGGAAATAAGCTTCGAACGGTACAAACTACTAACCAAATATGAGGTTATTAGAATTTACTTGGGCGGCAAATTCTATCCTAAGCCAATCTTCGTCAGCAACAGTCTCTCAAACGATAAAAAACAAACTCTCGTGGCAGTACAAGAGTTTATCGATGTATTCACATAGACTACGATGAAAAACAGACTCTCCAGATGTCTTTCATGGATGGCTTCTCTGGATATTAATCAAATCACGATGCATCTGGCTATGAAAAATACATATCATTCTGAACATTGTTGAGGGTATACTGCTACACAGTGATGTCCTTCAGATTAAAAAATGCTGGAGCGACGTAACAGAGCACTTTTTTGCAAACACCTATAAAAAATAATGGAATGCTACGCCGACGACATTACCTTCAAAAGTCAATGTAAGGAAGATCACATTCAAGACTTGAAAACAAATGTTCGAAATAATGCGTACACATCAGCTAAAGATGAACCCAGAAGTCTTTCTTGGGTGGTATCTAGCGGTTAATTTTTGTGCTTCGTGATCACATCGAAAGGGATCCATCTAGACTAGATAAACGCAAGGCTATCTTAGTCATGTAGCCTCCTAGGAACATCAAAAAATTGCGAGGAGTGTAAGATAGACTGACATACATCCAGAGATTCATAGCAAATATGTTCGATCGGTACCAACCATTCACCAGACTCGTGAAAAAAAGACTTCACGTTCATTTTAGACAAAGCATGCCAACAAGTTTTTGTGGACATCAAGACACATTTGATAAGTCCTCCAATATCGGTATCTTCCATCATAGAAAAACTATTCCTGATATATCTCTGATCGATGGACCATGTGTTGTGCACTCTACCAGTCGAAAAGAATGATTTAGGTCATGAATGTTCCATTTACTACCCGAGTCAGATATCGAACGGAACCGTACACCAATACAATTCGATGGAGAAAGAGCGTTACACTGGTTTTCACTATCCAAAAGACATTTCACTTCGTGACTCGGAAGCTGATCCAAGTCATCTCTAGAGTCAACCTACTATGGGTCCTTATGAAGAAACCAAGCACGTTAAACTCCCGCTTAGCAACATGGCCTCTGTTACTATCGCAATATGACATGAATATTTTGTCCCGGGAAAGGTCAAGACATAGCGGACGTCCTGGCAACACATTTGATTTCGGAAACTTTGAAGCTTTAAGAAGATATTCTGGATGAAGTCCTTGAATTAATCCAACATAACTTCAGAAGAGCAAATTTGACATATATTCTTCGACTGCGCCTCGAGAACAAGCCCAAAGGAAAAATAATAGCTCATGTGGGGATAGTGTTTATATCCCCAGAAATCACGTCATCCATCGCACTTAGGGGCTGTTTGGTAAACTTGAAGTGGATTTGGATTTGGATTTGGACTTTCATGAAGGAAAGAAGGATTGGAATCCATGCACTTCCTTGTCCCCCTAGTAGGGGACAAATGTGTTTGGTTGGAATAGAAAGTAAGAAGTGGGAAGTGAAAAAATTAGACAAATGTGTTTGGTTGAGATAGTAAAGTAAAAGTTGAGAAGTGGAAGAATATAATTAATTCACATAATAATTTAATAAATTAAATAATTAGTTTGATAAATTAAGATAACTATTATTAACTAATTAAGAATTACAAATTTATCAACTAAAATTTAATTACTAATTACGAGTTATAATTTTAATTAATTAATACACGACCTTATCATCTAATACATATATTAATATATTAATTAATATGTTAAATAGCTAACTAAATAATGATCCCTATATTCAAATTGCTAACATCTAACTACTCTCTCTGGCTCTCTTTCCACATGTTGGTTCTGGAATCTGGACGGACCGTTTCTTTCCTACCAACAAAAAAAAAAAAAAAACAAATCCATGGCTTCCTCCTCCGTCCAAACCCTTCAGCCACCGTCACTGCTACGGCTTCGCCCCAACCCTCCTTCTCCTCCTCTATTTGCTTCGGAGCTCCGGATTTCGACACCACCGCGGCTTCTCTTCTTCTCCGGTCATCCTCCTCCTCCTCCGAGCAGATCTCCTCCTACGAGGAAGCGCCGACGACGTGGCGGACGAGCCGATCTCACAGCCGCTCCGCGAGGCAGCGGCGGCGGCGGTGGTGGCGTGGCAGGTATGAAGAAAAGACGGACTCGTCACTGCTCGGGTCCGGCGTGGACACATCGACGGCAAATGTCGAGCTCCGGCCAGGTATAATTTCTTCTCCACTACTATTAATTAGTTACATAAATAATTTTTTCATAGAAAAAAATGAAAACATCCTTTCCCTCCCACATCCGGATGGGGAGGGAGGATGTTGAGAACCGGATTTGAGGGGTGGGGGGACAAGGGGGGACAAGAACTGCACTTCTCTGCCTCTCTCCAAATCCATCTGCAGTTCCTCCCCTACCAAACAGCGGAAATGCTGAATTTTGGGCAACTTTCAGTAGGAAGTGAAGTTCCATGTGGAAATATCAGTTACCAAACATGCCCTTACTTGTTGACAGAATCATGTTCCAACAATATAGAGAATACGATGCTCTGGTTATTGGTCTTCTACTAGCCCGTCAGTTGTGTATACCTCATCAAAGCCTACGATGACTCCAAACAGATCATCAGTCAGGTCAAGGACGAGTACAAATTATGGCACGAGAATTAATACCTTATCATCAGGCCACCAATGAGATGACAAGCATATTCAAAATTTCCACATCAACCATGGTTGCAAAATATCGCAATAGATGCTAGCTTTTACAGGACACACATTACTGTTCTCAGTATGTAACTGCCACGGGCAACCTTTACTTGGAAAGTCATTGAGCACATTTGGACTACAAATGGATATTCTTCTATCAACGATGTCTTGACGACAATATACGAAGACGCCGCCGCTTGTATTAGTCAGATAAAGAATCGCAACATTAAGGGAGACAATACAAAGCACATCGTACCGAAGTTTTTCTTTTCGCATCAACAACAACTATAACAAAAGATTGAAATCAAATAGATCTGATCCCGCGACAATTTGGCCTACATATTTACAAAGTCCCTGCCAAAGTCCACTTTTTTAGAAGAATGTTCATGGCATCAAATTGGATACGCTCTCAGTGTTGTAACGCTTATAGTTTAGGATAATGTCGAAATCATGGAGAGTATCTAGGAGAATATTCATTTGACCTTAATGTACTATCTTTTCTAACTTCCTGACATTTTTTCACTGGATTTTGGGGACCCTAAGAAGGTTTTAACGAGGCACCCATATCGTGTTGGTTATGCTTCCGTATATTTTTACGTCATGAAGATGTATCGATATCGACTGACTTTTTTTTCCTTCATTCCTGGTTTTTCTTTCATTAGGTTTTTCGAATCAAAATTTTGTTGAGGTCCATTTGCTTCTATATATATCCCCATGAGTTCATGTCAACATGTTACCTGAAGACTGATGTTGATTATCATTGAAGACTAATGCTGATTATTTCTAAAGATTGATGTTAATTTCTTATATTTTTTGTATATTTAATTGCACTCATTGAAGGAGGAGTGTTACAGTATGTAAATATCGCAGACAACCTTTACTGCCAAATTGATTGAGCACAATCACTGACATTCAAGTTGCTAATTTGTAAATGACATTCATGCTTTGTAATATTGCTAGCAACAGCCCATTTTTGGATTGTTTGCTCATTTTCATTATCAATAGAGAATTCGAGATGGTTTCGGTGCTACAGTCTAGTGGGCCGTCACTCGATGGTGATCGTGCACTCCAAGTTGGACCAAAAAGGTTTGGTACTGGGTCCAGGTTAACCGATTACTATTAAAAAAAATCATAAAAAGAGTAAAGAAATACATCGAGTTATTAAGAAAAATAGATAATTTAATTTAATTGAGAAACTTCAAACTAACAGCACCAAAGTGCTGAATTTTTTTTCTTAACTTAATTATATTATTATTTTGCTTGGAGAAAAACTTAATTGTCTTATTATTTTACTTGTATACAAATTTAAAAGCTACAAAGCTATTTTCAATTTTATTTTCAGTCTTCGGTCTTAAAATTCAATTAGTATATGGTTCCAAGTCTTTCTTTGAATCTTTGATTTAAATCTGGTATTTATAAAGTGTTTCTTAGTATCCAAGCTTTCATGCTTCAGCTTCTATGGTATCTATAAGAAGAACTTGAAAATCCAGTCGTGTAATATTGGTACTTCCAATATCTCAAGTGTTGTTACCATTGTTACATATGAAACCAATCTTAATGCAAACATAGACTTTTCTAAAGGGATTGTTTGGATGGATGTGGGTGCGATGAAAGTGGCATGAAAATGTTACTTTCAATAAAACTATCATCAATTTTGGTGTTTGAATGGACCTTGCAACTGTATTCCAAGTGTCTATTCTCTGACACAAACTAGTTGTTCGCACCTATATTTTCAATGTTCACTTGCAACAAAAAACTGGGAGAGGTGCGGTGAAAATGGTCTAGAGTGAGCGGCTTGACCTTCTCCTTCGCAGCCTCCGCCTCCGCCCCCTCCGACCATCTCCTCCACCCAGGGGGCCACCACGTCCTAACGGAAGGGAGATTTGGGACCTGAAAGACCCAGTCCACAGTCATGACGTCATCGTAATTGAGAAGGACGAGGGACTTGACGACGGGTTGATAAGGGTGGAGTGACGGATTCAACGGATCGTAAAGGGTGGAGTGACGGGTTCGGAAAGCGCCACGATCCCGTCGTGGTCCGGACGCCGTCATCATCTTCGTCATCGCCACAAATTTTTTTTTTTTTTTTGTTTTTGTTTTTGTTTTTGTTTTTTTTTTTTTTTTTTGTGAGAGGAGGCTGCTTTTGATAATTTTTGGATTGGATTTGTAAATTTTAGACTAGGTTTAGTAATTAAATTTATAACTATATTATTTGAAAGCTATTTGATAATTAAATTGATAATTATAACACTCACACATGTGACATTAAACCATTTAAAAATTCTCTTGTATAAACAAAAAATTGTATATCCGAAGATTCCGAACACATTTTAGAAATATTTTAACAAATACTCTCATTCAAATTATTGAGACTTGTATATACCCTCACTTTTAAAAAAAGTAACAAATATTCTCATTTCTTTGTATGAAACAAATAATATTTTAAAATATGTTCCCACTATTTAACCAAAATTTTGGTTGATTCACAAAAATATGAAAAGTCTTGCTAATTAAAAAAAAAATTAGGCTTAATTGCACTTTGATACCCTCAACTATTCATGCTTTTCAACTTCATACCCTAAATTTTTTTTTTTATAACAAGTTGATACCCGAATTTTTTTTCGACGAAAATACCCATAATCAAACTTGAAAATTATTCTCCCCATCCCTCACCTCCCCCTACCCGCTTTCAGCCACCCCACCCCCCCAACCCCTCCCCCCACCCCCCCCCCCCCCCCCCCACGCGCCCCACTCCGGCCACTCGCCCCCGCCTCTCCCCCTAGGCACGACTGTGTGGGAGGAGGGGAGGCGGGGGGGGGAGGGGGGGAGGGGGGGGGGGGGGCAGGGTGGACGGAAGCGGGGAGGAGGGGGAGGCGGCCGGAAGCGGGAGGGGAGGGGTGGCCGAAAACGGGAAAAGAGGGTGGCCGGAAGGGGGGCGGAGCGGGAGGGGGGCTTGGCTAGGGCTATGCGGGAGGAGGGGGTAGCCGGAGTTGAGGAAGGGGAAGGGATGAGGACATTTTCAGAATTTTTAAAATTTTAGGTATGAAGTTGAAAAAAAATAATAGTTGAGGTATTAAGCTGTTGAGTAAAAAAGTTTAGGGTATGAAGTTGAAAAACCGAAATAGTTAAGGATAGCAAATACAATTAAACCTTATATAAGATATATATTTGTTTCTATATTTTGAATGAAAATATTTACTAAAATATTCCTAAAAAATAACACATACTGCAAAAATATTATATTACATATTAAAAAGAATAATACTATTTGTCCCTCTAAATTATACCTTCAAATTGTCCCTCCTTACATGACAGCTGACGTAACATATTAATTTGACAGCCGACATAACAAATTTTATAATTAAAATTAAAATTAATATAAAATTAACATTAAAATTAATGTTAACATTAATATTAACAATAATATTAATATTATTATTAACATTAAAATCAACATTGACATTAATATTAATATTAACTAATATTAATACTAATATTAACATAATATTAATATTAAATTATCATGAATAAAATTGAGTAATCAACTTTTTGGATTAAAATTTACCATATCATCGGTCATGTCATATAATACATAATATTATTTAATATACCACGTCAGCCGTCACATAAAAAAAAATTGTATTGGAGGGACAATTTAGATGTACGAATAGCATCACTATACTAAAAATGCCACATCGAGAAGTTGCAAACTTCCAAACAGAATTGTGAACCACAAATGGCCGGTCTCTGCTGGATGATTAAAATTCAATGGTTTCCCAGTCCTATTCATTACAGCCAGCGAGGTTGTAGCCCTTGCGCTGGCAAATTAGCTTGGATTGTACTCTCGATCGAATGTCCATTTCTGCTACTGGAAGGACACTACGAGAGAAACCACGAATATGCTACGAATCCATAGCAATTGTGAACCACAAATTGCCATCCCAAACCACAACCATAGAGTACTCCATTGTGTGCAGCAAATCACACTTATTTCTTGACACAAGCACATACAACTCTTTTACACTTATGCTACGAGTCTTCACAGCATTAAAGAAAGAGAGGACAGAAGATGCTAAACTAAGTAACTAGTAGTCTTCCGGAGCCAAAGGCTGGTGCACGAGAGGCGGCTCATTAGGAATCATGACAAACTCGTACACAACTCCAGCCAGTCCGGCGCCGACGAAAGGACCGAGCCAGTAGACCCAGTGGTGCCTCCACCGCCACCCGACCAGCGCCGGCCCGAAAGCCCTGGCAGGGTTCATCGAGGCCCCGTCGAACGGTCCCCCGGCCAGGATGTTCGCGCCCACGATGAACCCTATGGCCAGGGGAGCGATCGTCCCGAGGCTGCCCCTCTTCGGGTCTATCGCGGTGGCGTAGACGGTGTACATGAGACCGAACGTCAGGACGATCTCGAGGAGCACCGCGTTCCACAGCCCGACGCCGGACGCCACCCTGAAAGCAAGTGGTCTCTGAAATATACACACGGTTAGTACTCGAATAATCATGCAGAATGTTGTGCGTGTAGAGAGAGAAATGATAAAGAGCACTACAAAATTTGACGAGAACTATCCTCTCTTTGTGCAGTATTGTACATATATCATACTATTATACATTTAAGAAAATAAAATTACATATATATGTATATGTAAAAAAAATTGAACGATAATTGTGTCCAACGTCACCAACTGAACTGAAAATCGATCTCCTCGTACCTCACCACTACTAGAGGATCACACACACAGAGTCGACATTTTCGCACAAAGTATTTCGTATATTTTTCAAAATAATATATATATATATATATATATATATATATATATAGCAAATGACCTCTAGCCTAGTGGTTAAGAGAGATGCATGCGGCCCAAGTGGTCGGGAGTTCGAGCTCCGGTGGAGGCGAGTTCGCCACAATTACCCATTGCTTCAAAATATATATATATATATATATATATATATATATATATATATATATATATTTGAAGCAATGGGTACTTGTGGCGAACTAGGCTCCACTGAGGCTCGAACTCCCGACCACTTGGGCCGCATACATCTCTCTTAACCACTAGGCTAGAGGTTAAGATATATATATATATATATATATATATATATATATATATATATATAAACAATTTTAATTTTATATGGACTATCAAATTTTTTGAAAGGCATGGTCGTTGCTATTTTAGAATTGTCATAATTTTGATAATCCTGATTTTATATTATATAGACCAAGGAAAAAATTTGTACGCAAGCAAAACTTGAACATCTCCGTGCGACTTACCATGCCTCCAGTAGCAACTCTAAGGAGAAGGGAGGCGACTATAGCGCCGAGGAGCTGCGCCACCCAGTAGAAGACGGCGCGCATGAAGGAGATGCGGCCTCCGACCAGGGCACCAAAGGTGACGGCAGGGTTGACGTGGCCACCCGACACGTTGTACGCCACGGAGACCGCCACGAAGAGCGCGAGCGCGTGCGCCAGGGCCACGACGACGAGGCCTCCGGAGGTGGCTGTGCCGTCCCCGAGGATCCTGTCCAGGGAGAGGACGGAGCCTTCCGCGGCGAAGACGAAGATGGCGGTGGCGAGGAGCTCGGAGAGGGCGGCCCGTATCGTGTCCGGGTGGTACGCGTCCTCGGAGCGGCCGAAGGCGTATCGGCGAGGCGGCATCGTTGTCGGAGCTAAGCTAGATGGTTAGGTTTTGATGATAGAGAGTCTTGTTATATACTTTGGCTATAGCTATAGTTTGGGTGTATATATGTGTGATCAAGACATGGAAGAGCTTGATGGAGAGGAAGTGGGGTTAGTTTGTAAGGGAGGAAGGAGGACACGTGTTGGGAGGAGGCGTGTGAGAGTGGCCACGTCGTGAGAAGCGACGACGAGTTGGCAGAAGAGCATGCATGGCTTTGTTCTTATCACTACGTAGTGTAGTGTGTAGACCGACAACTCACGTAGCTTCACAGTTGGTAAACTTTTGTCTGTTTCTATTTTGGGCCTAATGCATGGGTCGGCTTGGTGGGCCGATCTTACTATGTCCCGTTTGATTAGGCATCATTCAAGCTTCCTAAGACTAAGTTTTTTTTTTAATTCAACTCCTCAAATATCTCATTGATGAGCTAAAAAAAATTGCTAAATTCTGAAAATGAAGATATTAGCAGAATCCTAACCTATGAAGAAATCTAGACAAGTCATTCATGACATGAACCCTGCAACTCTCCAGGTCCAAACAGGGTACCCTGCCATGTTCTACCAAAGACTGGGACATCTTTGGGAAGGAAGTAACACATTTCATCCAGGAATTCTATGCCCCCATCTCTTAATCATACATTTAGGCCTCGCTTGGTTTGCGGAAAGAAATGGAAAGGAAATCAATTCCATGATATTCTCTTCTTTGGAAAATTACAATTCCTATGCATCTTTGGGAAGCAAGTAACACATTTCATCCAGAAATTCTACGCAACGTGCTTTACAAATCTATCACCAAGATCCTAGCTAACATGATTCGGCCTCTTCTACACAAGATCATCAGCCCATTCCAGAATGCATTTGTCCCTGTACGTCTAATTTGTGATAATGTGAAAGTTGCACAAGAATTAATCCACTATATTTCCAAATTCAATCCCTTGAATAGTGTATTTGCCCTTTTGATACGTCCAAGACTTATGAAAGACTAAGTTGGCATGTGATCAGCCAAACACTACATGGGTTTGGCATTAATGGGAAGGCTCATAATCTTATTATATATGCAATCCATAAATACTGTCTCCTTTGTTATCCTCGTTAATGGCTCTCCCACACGCAGTTCCTACCCTAGTCGAGGCATTACATGGAGGGGCCGGCAAGGTTCGAGCCTCCGAATTGTGTATGTGCATGGAATTTCAAAAAAAAAAAAAATAAAGTCGAGGCATTAGACAAGGATGTCATCTGTCGCCCTACCTCTTTATCATGTGTTGAGAATTACTCTCAAAACAAATCACCATTATGGAGGGCCAGGCCCTATATTCTGGAAATAAATTACGGAAAAAAAAATAGTAAATCATATTCCCACATATTCTTTGCTGATGACCTATTCCTATTTGGGAAATGTTCGATTCAGAATATCCTCCAAACAAAATCGATTCTTTCCTCCTTTGTCCAGTGGTCAGGACAACAGATAAACTTTGAAAAGTGGTCCATATATATGTTTTTTTCTCTTGCAGTCTTGATGTATTCATGCGGCAAATTTATATAGATATCCTTGGTCTTAAGATCATGACATCTCATAACAAGTATTTTGGGCCACCACCTCCAACTATCTAAAAACCGGGTCTCTACATATGCTGGCATCCTTGAATCTAATTTTGCTAAGCTTATGGGTTGGAGAGGGAAGTGTCTATCACACTCGACTAGGACTACTAATAAAGTCTACTCTTTCATCCTTACCAACTTACCCTCTCTTGATCCCTAAACCGGTCACTCATAAGCTTTCACAACAACAAAGACAAAAAAAAAATCCTTTTGATTTTATAGATTGGTCTATCCTAACTGCACCTAAAGCCAAAGGTGGACTGGGAATTCGTAATCCAGAAATTACTAATAGAAAAATGCTTTATGTACCTCCAAAACTTTCCTCCATATCCCTCCGCCATGTGACACTCTTCTATTTTCTTATGTCTTCCCCCAACTCTTTCCCCTATTTGCTTGGGCCAAAAAAGGAGTGCCGCGTGGCAGAGGGACATGGAGGGATGTAGTTTTTCGAGGTACATATAACCTCACTCTTACTAATATGGCATTGATTGCTAAATTATCATGGAGATGTCTCACTAATCCAAATATTGTGTGGGTTCAGTTACTCA
Source organism: Iris pallida (assembly GCA_029216955.1). Lineage (NCBI taxonomy): Eukaryota > Viridiplantae > Streptophyta > Magnoliopsida > Asparagales > Iridaceae > Iris > Iris pallida. Next base: position 1,328,922 of record JANAVB010027196.1, read on the forward strand.
AAGACAAGTACTAGAGTAAGGGAGAATTTCGGACGACAAATTAACATACATCAGTCCTCCTATTCCACCTCTTGGACTAGTATCCTCGCTAACATTGTATATTGGTCTGCAGGAGATGGCTCCAGTATCAACATCTGGGCATATACTTGGTAACCAAGGTCCTAATAACATAGTGAAAATGGTATGTAAAGAAACAAGTATTAAAAAGAGAGCAAAAATAAAACACACAGAACTTACGTGGTTCGGCAATGCCTACATCCACGGAAGAAGAGGAAAGCTTTTCATTAGTTTTGTCACTCTTGCAATACAATGAGAGAAAGCCTATTTTTATTGGCATGTTTGGCTCCTAAACTATTGGTTAGTTGTAACCAAGTAGGTAACAACAAGATGTAGGTTACAACAAATTAGTTGTAACAAGGTGGAGGTTGTAACAAAGTACTAGCAACAAGATACACTATATCCTCTTCTCCAACACTCCCCCTCAAGTTGGTGCAAAAATGTCAATTGATCCCAACTTGGTCAAAATATCTTGAAGCCGATCTGTTGTCAAACCCTTAGTAAAGATGTCGGCTAACTGATCTTTGCTTCTTGTGTAGGGTGTGCATATAGTATTCTCTTCCACCTTCTCACGAACAAAGTGACAATCAACCTCTATATGTTTGGTCCTCTCATGGAACACAGGATTAGATGCAATGTGAATGGCCGATTGGTTATCACAATACATCTTCGTGGGTAAAGAGAGTTTAAATCCCAAATCACATAATAGTGCATGAAGCCAAATCAATTCACTTCATGTGGAGGCCATCGACCGATACTCAGCTTCTGTACTGGAGCGTGCAACTACCGATTGTTTTTTACTTTTTCACGTTACAAGATTTCCACCAAGGAAGGTACAAAATTCGGTGGAAGAGCGCGTCTATCCGTCTGACTATCAACCCAGTCTGCATCTGTGTATCCTTCAACATCGATATGTCCATTTTTTCTCATCCAAATGCCACGACCTGGAGACCCTTTTAAGTACTGGAGAACTCTATTTGCTGTATGCAGATGTTTGTCACATGGTTTATGCATAAAACGACTAATCAAACTTACAGCATAAGAGATATCAGGTCTAGTAATAGTAAGATAGATTAGTCTTCCAAGTAGACGTTGGAAATGCTCAATATCCTGTAAAGGTGTACCTTCGAAACTTAGTTTAATAGAGGTATCTACAGAAGTTGGAACTGCTTTAGCCCCAAGTTTTCCAGTTTCCTTTAGCAAATCCAAGCAGTATTTACGTTGGTTAAGAAATAAACCTTTACGTGAGTAGGCAATCTCCATACCTAGAAAATATTTTAGACTTCCCAAGTCCTTTACAGCAAATCGTTGCTCCAAATTAGATTTGAGTTCCTTGATCGCTTCCTCATTGTTCCCTATTATGATAAGATCATCAATATATACAAGTACAACTGTTACTCGACTCTCATTCTTTTTAACAAATAATGATGAATCATTGACACTTCTTTTGAAACCATTTATTACAAGAGCTGAACTGAGCTTGGCATACCATGCCCTTGGTGATTATTTTAGGCCATACAAGACCTTTTGTAGTTTACATGCCATCCCTGGTTGGGCTTCACATGGGTGTCCTGGAGGCAACTTCATGTAAACTTCTTACTAAATCGCCATGTAAGAATGCATTTTTAACATCCATTTGATATAAATTTCATTCACAATTTACAGCAACTGATAATAAAACTCGAATAGTGCTCATTTTTGCAACAGGTGCAAAGGTCTCCTTATTAAGTTTGTGTAAATCCCTTAGCCACCAACCTAGCTTTATGCCTTTCTACTAATCCATCACTGTTGTATTTAATTTTAGATACCCATTTGCAACCAACAGGTTTTTTTCCATAAGGCAATTTTACTATTTCCCATGTTTTGTTATCTGCAAGAGCTTGAAGTTCTTCTTCCATTGCTATCCGCCACACTTCATGAGCATTGGCTTCATGAAAATTGGTTGGTTCAGTAACAATTTTGCTAAGAAAGGTACGATGAGAAGGAGAAATGGAGTCATAAGATAAATAATCTTGTATAAAATTAGAGGAAGTATGATAGGAGTAAAAGTCTAGTAGTCTTGTTGAAGTTTGTCGCTCTCTAGTAGATTTGCGAAGAGTAGGCTCGATATCGGAAGGTGGTGGAGTATCAGAGGTATCAACAGACACCTCATCAACAATCGGTAACGGTGTGAGTGTGTTCCCCCCCGGGGCGCAACACTACTTGCGAAATCGTCAATAACCGGTAACGGTATGTGTGTGTGTTCTCCCCCTGCAGCGCATCACTACTTGAGAAAAAATGTATGTTCTCAGAAAAATTCACATCACGTGAGATAAAAAAATTTCCTGATGTCGGGTCGAGGCATTTATAACCTTTTTTGTAGAGGAGTATCCCAAAAAGATGTATTTTATTGATCGAGAGTCAAGTTTATGTCACCCCCAGTTTTCGAATTAGGGGTATTTTCATCATTTTCTAAGTTTTATAATTTTTGGGAATTTTATTTGATTTTATATAATTTTTAGGGATTTGTTTGATTTAGTTTGAATTTTATCCAATTTGGACTTAAGTTGGAGATCCGGGTAGCCTGGACACTAGTGGGACCCACATACTAGCTGGGCTTGGCCCACATGCCATCCTAATTAGGCTAGAAACCAATAAACCACACTCCCATGGCTTAACTAGTCATTTAGAGGCTTAATTAGTTAATTTGGAGTTGAACCGAAACAAACCAAACCAAACCAAACCCGAACCGAACCCAAACTAAGTCTAATGGTTTGGGGGCTTAATGGGTCTCCACCCAAACCCACTAACCCCCCCCCCCCCCCCCCCCCCCCCCACCATGGCCGGCCAAGAGGAGCAACCCCCTCTCTCTCTTTCTTCACTCCTAAGTAATCACTCCCTCTCTCCATTTCTTTCTTTTTCCAAGCTTCTTCTTCTTCAAAGGGATCTCCAATTAGGTATGCTCTTAAATTCCCATTAAATTCTCTTTTGCATTTATTTCCTTCACCATAAATGAGGAGGAGACCACCCTCTACACTTTGACCATAGATTTTGTTGGTTTTCCTAAAAATTTAGGTTAGGGATTTGATTAGGGATTTTTCTTTATTAGAGTGGAATATATATGTATATATATTTATATGTATTTGTGTGTGTGTAGAGAGAGATGGTGGTGTCATGAGAGTGGTGGTGATAGTGTGTTTGTGTGAGAGTGGGTGAGTGTGTTTGAGTGTGTGTGTGTGTCTATATGTATATATAGATATGTGTGTGTATGTATTTATATATATATAGATATGTGTGTGTGTGTGTGTGTGTGTGTGTATGTATATATAGATGTGTGTATATATATATATATTTATATATATATATATATATATATATATATATATATATAGAGAGAGAGAGAGAGAGAGAGAGGGAGAGAGATAGGAAGGAGAAGTAGAGGAAGTAGAAGAAGGAGAAGTAGCAGCTGCAGCAGCAGCTGATTGCAGCAGCAGCAATAGCACTGTAGCAGCAGCAGCAGTAGCTTGTAGGAGCAGCAGCAGTAGCTCTAACGCCCCCCCCCCCCCTTTAAGCCCCTATATACCCCCCCATATATATATATATATATATGTATATATAGATATGTATATATATGTGTATATATATATATGTATATAGATAGATAGCTAGATGGTTTGAATAGGAAGAGAATTAGAATAGGAAGAATTAGGAGAAGGAAAGATAATAAGAAGAAAGGGAGAAAGAGAATAAGATTAGAAGGAGAATGAGAAGAAGAGTTAGAAGTAGAAGAATTAGAAGAATAGGAATTAGAAGGAGAATGAGAAGTAGAAAGTAGGAAATCGATTTAGAGGAGATTGAGTTAGAGGGTGAAATTGAGCCCCGAGTGTCGGAACGCATTGAAAGTTGGAGGAGACTTAGATTATGGGAATTAGACTTTGCGGTAGGCTCCCGAGTTGAAATTGGGGTTTTAGGACGATGGTATCGCGCCGATTGCGTATCTTGAGATATTCAAGATATCGACAATAGGCCGTAAGATGGACTGGATGTCCACTCTACCTAGGAATCTTGGTAGGTAATGAATGTATAGGCTAGTATCTTACTACCCTAGGGAGCACGGGTCGAAATACCAAGCGTAGGTAGGCTAACTTGGTATTTGCCTAGGTTAAAATTTTACCTTTGTAAAGGATAAATAAAGATATTGGCCTACGGCCAAGATACGGATTTCGAAGTCCAAGATGGACTCGGATATGGGTTGTAAGGGTTGGTAATGATTAGAAATAGTCGTCTAGACCTAGTCTTGACCTTGGTTGACCACGGTTGACTTTTTAGATCAAAAGTTAACTATGGGTCAACACTTTACCCAATTTAGTCCCAAATTCCACTAGACTTGAACGGTTGACCAAAAGTCAACTGTTAGTCACCATTGACCTAGGATTGACCTAGGGTTGACCTAGAGTTGACCAGAGTTGACCAGTTGACCAAAAGTCAACTGTAAGTCAATCGTAGACTTAAATCGACCTAGATTAATTCCATTTGACTTGCATTGACCCAGTTTAACCTAGTTAGGCCTAAAATGACTTAGATCGACCATGTACAATCTAGTTTGACCTTGTTTGACCTAGATTGACTTAGTTTGATGTGTTTTGACCTAGTTTGGCTCCGTATGACTTAATTTTGCTTCCAAAACATTAAATTGGTACAGTATTCCATCTATAGGTCCTCGAGGCACTGTTCTTGGACTCAGTCGATCTATCCATCATATTTCAGGCGAGTACATTCTCTGATACTTTTCTAATTTATGATGATTGTTATAATTCATGTAATTAGTGTAGATATGCTTGTTCTCGACACATTGGTCACACGGATTGGTATTCATGGATCCCGACATGAGATGTTATTCCTCGTTATCTTGGTATATCTTGTGCAAGCCCCCTTGTAGTTCTTGTGCAGTATATGAACACCGATTCTCGAGGAGACTTGCTCCCTTCTCGTAGAATTCCGTGTCGTAACGTGTCTTGCTTGGATCCACTCTACCAGTCGGGGACGGGAAGTACTAGTGTAGATGTGTATTCAATATCCGCCTTATATATATTGTGAACCTTGTGAATGCCAATCCTACACCACACGTATGATTGGCTAGATCATAACCTTGTACAGACCCAATCTGGCCACATGTTGTAGCTAGTACTCACACACCTAGATAGATGATTCTTGATTCTTGTACATGCCATGATCAGTTTACTTGCCTTGTTCTAGCTCTAGATTTACAACTTACCATGCCATGATACTCACATGTACATTCCATGATTTCTTGTATATACTTTATATTTACAGTCTTATAGCTTTTGTCATATCTTGTGAACTGTTGTTAGTTGATTGTACTCGTTCCATCCTGACTGTATATGTTGACAAAATATTACAGATGCTGATGAGGAGGATTACAGTACCTACTATGGTCCGGATGACGTAGTGGGCTTAGACTTGGAGACCTTGGTCCAGCAGGGCTTAGCTCCGCCTGACGAGACTTTACCTATTTCTTAGTTAGAGTTATTTGTACTGGACCTTGTCTCCAGTTACTCTGGGGACTGTTATTATTTTGGCTTGTATTAGAGACTTTGGACTTGGACTTGTATATTATTTATGTTTGGACTTGACAGGTTATATTTTATTTCATGTTGTCTTTATCTTTCAGTATTTACTTTATCATCTTAGAGTTGTGATTGAGCCTCGTATATTATCATTGCTTGTCCTCCGTTCGGAGTTGACCATATTCTCGACAGGTTTTGATATTAAATATAAACTGTTGTTAGAGTAGAAAACCTACAGCGTTCCATGCCATTTTTACGGTGAGGGCTGGGCGTTGTTACGTACACGTGCCCTTATAGCGGGTGCGGGTCGTAACACATTTTTAGTGGTGGCCCACGCAGGTCCTGAAGTCGCAATTAGTGCGATGTCGTAGCGGCACTCGTCTTAGAGTGTTGACTACGAGCCTGTGTTACATATAGGCGGTAGTAGGCTAAGAATACTCAATCACAGTAGGATCTTTCCTTGCTTATCTTGCTTACCGTCTTTGATATTAATTTAATGCATTCCAGATGTCCTCCTTTGATATTGTCCTTCTTGTGCCGCATTGATTTTCTTTTTTTATTCTATCTTCAGGATGGTGCAGACCAGGTCCCAGCATCCTGAGTCCGCGGACGCGGAGAGGTCTGCTATGACTCGCGGATCTGATCCAGACACCCCTGATGCAATCGGGGTGTCGGCCGCAGCTCTTGGGGATGCTCCTCCGCCAGTTACGAGGGCTGACCCCAGCGTTGCTACGACTATTCTGGCCGCAGTACCAGTGGTTGATATGGGGGCTCTTCCTCCTCCTGCGCAGCGGATTCCTCCGCTAGTTGCAGACGTACTTTCACCTCCACCTCCTCTGCCTACAGATATTGGACAGATGCTTACTTTCCTCCAGCAGATGCTGGAGACTCAGAGAGCCTAGGCCGAGGCTCAGCAGAGGCAGACAGACGCGATGCGTCAAGGCATGGAGGATGCCCATCAGTTGGCCCTTGCAGCCGTGGAGTAGAGGAATCCACATCAGGGGACGCGTACTAGGTACGGAGATATCCAGGACTTCAAGAAGCTCGGGCCCCGTGACTTTAGCGGGACCGAGGGTGTGGTCTATGCAGATGATTGGCTCGAGGATATCGAGCGACAGATGAGGGCCTCCCGCCTGGCAGACGACCTGAAGGTCGAGGCGGTAGGTTTGCAGTTGCTAGAGATTGCACGCACCTGGTTCTGAGCCAGCCCTAGCTGGAGAGGGCCATACTTGGGCAGAGTTCAAGCTTCTCTTCAAGGAGAAGTTCTTTTCCCCCACGGACAAGATCGACCTGGTACGGCAGTTCCAGGATCTGCAGCAGGGCAGTTTATCTGTGAAGGAGTACGCCGCGGAGTTCGACCGTCTGAGCCGATATGCGGAGTACATGGTTCGAGACCCGGAGATCAGGGTGAGCCGTTTCAGGGAGGGGCTGACTTGGGATATCAAGATCCTCATTCCCTCCTTCTATGAGACTTATACCCAGATCTACGCGAAGGCCCGCAAGGTAGAGCAGGAGTGGAACTTGAATCCCAAGAGGGAGCGTGATCTTTTCTCGGGGGCTACTAGCAGCGCGGGGCCTGCTAAGCGCCCTCAGCTTTAGCATCGTTCTTTCCAGCATCACCAGCCGCAGGTTCAGGCCAGAGCACCGGTTCAGCAGGTACAGCACACTCAGCAGAGGCAGGCACAGCATGGGGCTCCTTGCAACTTCTGCAAGAAGTCCGATCACATCTGGGAGGTCTGTCGGAAGAGGTTGGGCGTGTGCCTCTATTGCGGGGAGGCTGGACATCAGTTGAGAGATTGTCCTACGAGCCATCGTAGGGTGGCCCGTGGAGCGGTGGCAGCTCAGGAGGCGCCGGCGAGAGTACCTGCAGTGCAGCCGAGGGGTCCACTTCCGACCCAGCAGCAGCGGTTTACACTACACCAAAACAAGCAATTTGTAACACTTTTATTTTCTAATTTGTAACAGTTAATACCGTTACAAGTTAGTAGCAGTAATTACCGTGACAGTAATTAAATAACCGTTACTAAAATCATTTTTGTAAATTTTTATATAGTTTATTTTTTGTAACGGTAATAACTGTGACAAATAAAAAAAAATGTTACCAAAAATTTCAGCCTCCCTCCTTTAATTTCATAATCCCTTCTTTATTTTCCCCACTTTTAATAGAGAAGTATCACCAAACTAAAATCATCCCGAGAAGGGCTCTCACCATCCCGAGCTAGGGGACTCTCTCCTCACTCCCACTACCATCCTCACCTGAAAGCCATCTTGAGCCAGGCCTCTGCTACCACCACCCTCACCTGTGCCATCACCATGCACGTTGGCTCTCCGAGTCGGAGCGTCGATCCCTGGAGGAGGAAGAGGACATGAGTGTGTCGAAGAGGACTACTCCGACCTGGAGGCCCTCCAAGCCTTCCGCCTCCAAGGATCCGATAAGTTTGACATCCGCATCCTTATGCTTCCATGGATCCAACAGGTCTGATCCCCAAATTAATCTTTCTTTCTTTATCTTCTTCAAAAATTGGGAAATTTATTAGTTCACATATAGTGTTATTTTGGTTTTCTTGATCATATTAGTGGTAAAGTTTGGTTCTCTATATACTAATTGTGGAGAATTTTATTTAAAATTTTCTACATGAGGAATTTAGTTGAGAGTAAGATGACCACTTGAGAAAGAAGAAATTTAGTCCCGGCTGTGAGAAAATCTGTGCATGCCTTTACTTAAGCTTAACTTATTTCTCCTCTATGGTTCTCTATATCATTTTGTTCTTAAAAATATTAGGAAGTAATAAGACGAAACCCTTATTTTTTCAGCCTCTTCCTCTTTGTATCTTCCTTATTCTTGCTATTCTCATCCATGAATCTGATAAGGCATCCTTTTGACCCGCATGTTATTTAGAGAGTTAGAATCAATTAAGGCTTTGTCGCCGTCATTGTTTGTTTAGACATTACAAATTTGTCCCAAAGTAGCCCGAGAAACCGAACTTGTATCAATTGTATTAAAGTTTATTACTACAGTAAGTTATTAATAATTTGAGACATTCAATGGCGACATGCCATCTACTGGATTATATAGTTCCGAAAGACTTTATCAGTTTTTTCTTGTCAAGGTTTTGTAGTTTGATGTGTATTTCAGGTTGAATCCCCCTAGGAAGAAATAAAATTTAGGATGCGATACAGAGATTCTTATGGCTTCAACGATGAGCTTTCTTCGATCTCTACTTTAGTAGCATTATGAAATAATGGTGCATTGGATGCTCTGCCTTTCCTAAGCCATGCCAATACAGTGAAATAACCAAACTTTTAGTAGCCAACACCCAAATTATGATGTCATGAATTAGTGTGATCCTTGTATTACTCTTGTGGGGTGCAGGATGCTATTTAGTTTTAGGCAAAATCCCCACTCAATATCAACCATTAATTTGGCCTGCCCTAGACTTCAAACCCTTACTCATGTCATTCATCAGTTTATTCTGGTTGGTTCGTCCAAGAACACCTCCATCAGTTGCTCTATATAGACTCATGTAAGTTTCCTTTGTTTTATAGTTGTTGTCCTCTTTTAGCCTTCAACTAATTTGAAGGCACTTTTGGCACTATACTTGTTTCTTTTATTTGGTTGGTTTGTTTGTTTCACATACTAAACTTTAAACTTGATTATTAGCATTTTGATAATTGTTCTTGATATGTGTCTCTGCAGGTTCGAAACCGAAACCAAGCCCAAAGGGGAGAGGATGGAAGAAGAGAAGACTTTCATGAGACGAGCCAAGTACTTCCTCGCAACCCAATTGGGTGGTTACATTCTTAGTGGTAGTGTTACTAATATTTTCCATGCCAATTAGTTTACTTGCTGTAGAGATTCAAACCACAAAAATGGTAGTTGGAGGAAGAGGGAAAGAGGAAGAAGGAAAACTAGACTTTTTATTTATGTTACATGTAAATAAGATACAATCCAAATAATCTACATAGATGACCAAGTCCTCTGAGATGCTGATTACGACTTGACCATGTATTGTACAACACAACTCCTCACCAAAATCACCTGGGCGATTTTTCTTCTTCTGATTTTGTGGACCAGAACTCCGGTGGTGTCTTGAAGTCCACGGGTCTTTTGTTTTTTACTTGCTTAACTATTGAGTACCTAATACTATTTTGGTTCATACGGTTACCAACAGTTTTGGATTTTCTCTTTTAATAGTAAGGAAACATGGAAAACTTATAATGTTGATTTAACTTGGATATAATGGTTAAGATAGCGACTGAAACATAAATTTCGAATAAATTTTCATTTCTGAATCTCCAGAAAGTTTGCTAAATTTCAAATATGTGTTGCTAAGAAAGTGCTGTGTCACAAGATCTAAACCAGTCAAGCATTTCTCTGGATTCATTTTGTTCTTATTTTTTGAAGTATTTGTTTCTCATAGTATTTATGACGATATACCAATCTGTAATATAGGGGAAGCTGTGGGTACAAAATTGGATGTTGTCAAGGAGGTGGTCTCAAAATCCTTTTAATCTGTGGTAAGGCTATCTATATTATTTTCCTAGAACAGGTCCTGATATGTGATTGTTTACTTGGGATTGGACATGAATCACAGATTTTTGGTTTTAGGAATTTTGTTCTTTTTGGTCCTTTGCCTAGTCACATGTAAGAAATTGATGTTTAAAAGATCAGTGCGGATTTATGTCATGATATGCTTATCGTGTTTTGCATTTTGTATACTTCTGAGGTTAGCTATTTCGTTCATGAAGCAGACAAGGTGTTCATTTAGAACCGTACTTTTTTCTGCTCTAGGTGGGCTGAATTGTTGAGGCTATTAATTTTGATTTCTCAATTATCCTGGGCACATCAAGTTACCGTGATTGCTTAAATGTGTTGAGTAATCATCTTGAAATTGGACATAAGTTTGTTTATCTGAAGGAAGGTTGATGGTTATAGCTATTTTTATTCGCTTGATGTCATGACATATGTAACTAAGTACTTTCTCCTCGATATTTAGAAATTGTAGCTCCACCAAAATTTATAGATTTACGTGTTTCATATTATGTACAGCTACTTCAAGAATACCTTTTGTGATGATACTCTGGTTTTGGCAACTTGGTTTAGTTTTGAAAAAACAAGTGTACGAGATTGAATGTTATGGTATAAATTGAATTTGCTCCTGACCTTTAAACCATATTTGTTGGATATAGAAGTTAATGTTGTCTTGTACTTCTGGTCAAACATTTTTTTTGGCAAGAGTCCTTAGTTGAATTTATTGTATTATTCAATATGATATGCATTTGTTTCTAAACCATTTTGTGTTGGAGAGGAACTTTTGATAGGTTCCTGAACCTGTAGAATGAGTATTTTTTTTACTACATTTCTATAGAAAGAAGACAATTAATAGTAGATATATTTTTAATTTCTTCTTCAATGTTATTATTTATTTCTATCTTCTCTTTAGATTGTTTTGGAGTTCCCATGTGTTTATATTCCTGATGTCAGTTGCTTCTGCATATATGATCCCTATTTCTTAGGTAATATATAATCATATATTAATATTGATATTTGTTTCTTTGTGCGGTTCAAGGAGTTGGCCCAGGCTTATGATGTATTGATTGACTCTAAAAAGCGTGAGATATGCGATCAGTACGATGAAGATGCACTCAAGGAATGAATAGGAGGTGGAAGCGGTGGCCACGATCCTTTTGATATCTTCCAATCCTTCTTTGGTGGTGGAAGTCCCTTTGGAGGTGAACTTTAATAAATATTTGTATTTGATATAAATAACAGACATTGAATTGCACAAAATTGTTATGTTCAGCTTCTTGACTGTTCAATGTATACAAATGCAGGCTTCAATAAAGGTAAGCAATCTGTTAGTAATTTATTTACATACCAATTATTTAGTTCCTTCTACTTATGTGTAATTTGTTCATTTGACTGTCTTCTTAATCAGATAGGGAAATATGGGAAAAATCAATAAATGTGTTACTTTTTCTGAAATGCTGGACATGATTCCATTTGTGACCGATGCTGCAGACAGCCCTCCACTTTACAATGTTGTATAGAGTTGTTGTACATGTGGGTACCTTGAATGCATAATTCTCTGGGCATTATATTTCATATGTTAAAGATGCACAAGGGAGTTGGTTCAAAGTTGACGACTCTGAGGTATTGCCATTTCATCTTGATGTTTAATATCTCAATTTCCCATTCTTGAGACACATGTTTAATTTTTATATCGCATGTGTTATTGAGCATTTTGATGGGTGAAGGCTTGGATGATAATATGTTTTGAATATTTTGCTATCTATTTTTTATCCGAATCTCTGATTTAGTCAATTGGAATATGATTTTACCGAAACTCTATGATTCAAATTGTGGTGTGTATTTGTCATGGTGGCGCACTAATTTCCCAATTCCTAGGGTCTTTAGCTGACTGGCCAGGTTTTCTATAAACTTTGTGCATGTAGTTTAGGCCAATGCTAAGGGAACTACATTTGTTGTTAAGGGCTATCACCATTTTTGCAGTCCTGTACATAGTAAGGATTGCAGAAATTTTGAAAGTCATTGCTGTGCTTAGGACTGCCAAAATTTCTGCAGTCCTAAAGATAGACTTCTCAGTCTATAGGACTGCAGAAATTGTGATGCCCCTTAACAAGTTTTGTAGTTCCCTTAGCATTGGCAGTAGGTTATTATCTAATTTATGGTTCACTTTTATAAGTTATAGTAGTAATATATGTTTACATAACTATTAAAATTTGGCCATTGTTTGATCTGGGAATGAAAACAAGTTTTTTAATCCATATATTTAACTCCAGCTCTGTCATCATCTCTTTCGTCTCATAATAGGTGCTGGCTATGTCCATAAATGAGGTAATATCAGAAGGTGCTTATATGCTCTTCTATTCAAGGTATATATATTCTTACTACCATTTTGATTTCTTAACCCTTTTAGTTCAATTTTAACCACTAGATTTCATTCAGGTCCTTTCCATGACCTCCAAGAGCTTACATCAAAAAAGCATCAGCTAAGTTGTCTGCTTCAAAAGGCCAGAATATTTCAAGACATGATCCCCAGAAAATTAGTGGGGAAAATAGTTCCGGGGGCAGCAGCAGCAGCATCCTCCCAAGAGAAGAAACATTTTTTGATTCACTGAGCACAGACTTCTCTGATGCGACATCAAGTGATTGGTCTCTCTTCACTAGCTCAAATGAATCATCTTTCATGACAGGAAGCACAAGAGATTCATTCAGCACTGTTGATCATCGGGAAACTGCTGGCCTCGATCCAATTTTCTTTCTATTTGCCCCTCTATTCTATATTTCAGAGTATCCGAACAACCCGATTTTTGTACAAAGTTCTCCACTTCTAGGCCGCTGACAAGATTCTTTTAAGAAAAGAAGGGGTTAGTCAAGGATTCTTCTTCGCTGACTCACCCTCCCAGGAGTGTACATAGGGGAAGGGGTTTGGAGTAGGTCGAAGATCCTTTAGCTCTTGGAAGTAGTTGTAACATGTATGGTCGATACCGGAGTAATCCCAAAAAGAATTTTGTCTCAAATTCTGGAGATTATGGTCTTTAGTCATTTAGATTACTTCTGTTGTAGAGTTATAAGCCAGAAATTGGCCATACCTCATAATTTTTTTTAGTCTGTTGAGACGTGCTTAGTTCTAAATTGAATTATTGTACTGGAATATAACTCTTCTTTATATTTTATTAGTGATCTAATGTTAATTCAAAATTCTAATTGTTGTTGCTGTAGGTACTATTTCTGTTCTGACTAGTACGGGAATAGTATTTTTTTAAATGTATTTGCATCGGTTATAACCGTTACAATTAGTGTACAATAATGACCAAAAAAATACATTGTAGTCACAATAATAACAGTGACCAAAAAATATTTTGTAACATTAATAACCGTGACAAATGTTAAATCTCTAACGGTAATTACCGTGATGAATTGTATTTTCCTCACGGTTATTACCGTTACAAAAAATATAATTCGTAACGGTTATTACCGTTACAAATTTTTAACCACGCCCAAGCCGTAACGGTTATTATCGTGAGGAAAAATATTTGTCACGGTAATAACCATGAGGAATCGTCTATTATGGTGTAGTGTTGCATAGCACCACCAGCCGCGGGGTGTTCAGGGCAGGGCTTTTGCTCTTGTAGCCGAGGAGATCGAGCCAGTCACAGATGTAGTTACAGGTTCGGTTCTTCTTGATTCTTTTCCTGCCTTAGCATTGTTTGATTCAGGTGCTACGCACAGTTTTCTATCAGTTTTTTTTGCTCTTAGGCACAATATCATTGCTGAGTATCTTGGTAGGACTTGCAAGATTATGACTGGAAATGGCATCATCCTGGTTAATAATGTTTGCAAGGGGCAGAAAGTTTCTTTGAGAGGCCGGGAGCTGAGTGCGTGTTTACTCGTAATGCCACTTCCGAGTTACGATGTAGTACTCGGTATGGACTGGTTGAGCATGCACCACGCTAGCATAGACTGCAGAGGGGGCAGGATTCTGTTCAGGCCGCCGGGAGAGCCGGAGTATGAGTTCACCAGGGGTGCAGCGGAGCCAGAAGATGAATTCTGCGGAGCGTTGTTGGCGGGGCCGGTGTTGCCACATCCACTCATTGTCGAGTTCTTGGATGTCCTTCCCGAGGAGCTGCCCGGGATACCGCCAGATCGTGATGTTGAGTTTTCTATAGACCTAGTGCCTTGCGCTGAGCCTATCTCCCAGCACGTCTATAGAATCAACAACAGTGAGTTAGCGGAGCTGAAGAGACAGGTCGATGAGCTGGAGGACAAGGGCTTTATTCGATCTAGTTCTTCACCTTGGGGTACGCCAGTTCTTTTCGTCCCCAAGAAGGATGGTACGGTACGTATGTGCATTGATTACAGGGTGCTCAACAACCTTACCATCAAGAACAAGTATCCTTTACCAAGGATTGATGACTTGTTCGACCAGTTGAGCGGGGCGAGGGTGTTCTCGAAGATCGACTTGCGTACCGGGTACCATCAGCTGAAGGTGAAGCGGGATGACATTCCGAAGACTGCATTTCGGACTCGCTATGGCCGGTATGAGTATACTGTCATGCCGTTTGGGTTGACCAACGCCCCGGCGGTATTCATGAACTTGATGAACAAGGTATTTCATCAGTACCTTGACAAGTTCGTGGTGGTCTTCATTGATGACATTCTCATCTATTCGAAGACACCAGAGGAGTACGAGGAGCACCTGAGGATTGTGCTGGACACTCTCAGGAGGGAGCAGCTGTATGGAAAGCTGTCCAAGTGCGAGTTCTTCTTGGATCACGTGGAGTTCCTAGGCCATGTTGTCTCTAGCGAGGGGATTTCAATGGATCCGAAGAAGATTTCTGCAGTAGAGTCCTGGTCTACTCCGAGCTCAGTAGCAGAGGTTCGGAGTTTTCTGGGTCTGGCAGGTTATTATCGAAGGTTTGTGCAGGACTTTTTCAGGATTGCCCAGCCGATGACCCGACTTACCAGGAAGGACGAGGAGTTTGTTTGGTCCGAGGAGTGCCAGGCCGCCTTCGAGGAACTGAAGGCGAGGTTTACTACAGCTCCTATCTTGACGCTGCCATCTGGATCTAGTGGTTATACGATCTATAGTG
>JANAVB010027196.1:1349163-1354747 GCA_029216955.1 Iris pallida
TATGAATGCCAATCCTACACCACACGTATGATTGGCTAGATCATAACCTTGTGCAGACCCAATCTGGCCACATGTTGTAGCTAGTACTCACACACCTAGATAGATGTTTCTTGATTCTTGTACATGCCATGATCAGTTTACTTGCCTTGTTCTAGCTCTAGATTTACAGCTTACCATGTCATGATACTCACATGTACATTCCATGATTTCTTGTATATACTCTCTATTTACAGTCTTATAGCTTTTGTCATATCTTGTGAACTGTTGTTAGTTGATTGTACTCGTTCCATCCTGACTGGATATGTTGACAAAATATTACAGATGATGATGAGGAGGATTACAGTACCTACTACGGTCCGGATGACGTAGTGGGCTTAGACTTGGAGACCTTGGTCCAGCAGGGCTTAGCTCCGCCTGATGAGACTTTACCTATTGCTTAGTTAGAGTTATTTGTACTGGACCTTGTCTCCAGTTACTCTGGGGACTGTTATTATTTTGGCTTGTATTAGAGACTTTGGACTTGGACTTGTATATTATTTGTGTTTGGACTTGACAGGTTATATTTTATTGTCATGTTGTCTTTATCTTTCAGTATTTACTTTATCATCTTAGAGTTGTGATTGAGCACTCGTATATTATCATTGCTTGTCCTCTGTTCGGAGTTGACCATATTCTTGACAGGTTTTGATATTATATATAAACTGTTGTTAGAGTAGAAAACCTACAGCGTTTCACACCGTTTTTACGGTGAGGGCTGGGCGTTGTTACGTACATGTGCCCTTATAGCGGGTGCGGGTCGTGACAGTTTATCTCTTTGGATAGGTAAAACATGCACAAAACAAAGACACCCAAAAACTCTCAGATGAGAAATATTTACTTTATGCCTTTTTAGAACTTCGATTGGTGATCTAAATTCAATGATTCGACTCGGAAGTCGATTTATTAAGTATGCAGCTGTAAGAACACCATGTGACCAGTATCATTTAGGAACATTCATTTGATGCATCAGTGCTCGTGTGACTTCTAAAAGGTGCCAGTTTTTTTGTTCTGCAACTTTATTTTATTGTGAAGTGCCAACGCAACTTGTTTCATGAATGATGCCCTCCTTCTGAAGATGGTTACCAAGAAGAGTCATAGTGTACTCGGTACCATTATCAGAGCGGAGAATTTTAATACGAGCCAAAAATTGAGTGAGAATCATGGATTGAAAATTTTGAAAAACTGAGACAACTTCATTTTTATATTTGAGTAAATAAATCCAAGTGGCTCTTAAAAAATCATCAATAAATGTTAAATAGTATTTAAAACCGTCATAAGATTCGGTTGGGGCAGGTCCCCAAACGTCAGAATGAATTAATTCAAATAGTGCAGCAGTAACATTGGTCGATGTGCCAAAAGGTAATCGAATCTGCTTCGAAAATTGGCATACCTCACAAAGATTATTTTGAGCAACAAGATGGGGAAAAATACGGGATAACGAGCGAGCAGACGGATGTCCTAAACGCTTATGCCAGAGGGTCATTGTTTGAGAAACAAAAGCTTGGCGTGCGCTTTTCAAAACATAAAGACCATGAGATAATACTCCTTTACCAATCATCATTCCCGTGACTCGATCCTGAAAAACAACATCAGAAGGGAAAAAAATGACATTACAATTTAGATCGTTAGTAACTTTAGCAACCGAAAGCAACTTTGAAGGAAATGACGGTATATATAGAGCATCAGTCATAGGGTGGTGATGAAAAAAAGATAGTTTTCCTGATCCAAGAACAGTAACAGTAATGCCATTAGCTATTGACACGAACTCATATCATTTGTCATATTATCCGTAGCACCAGAATCAATAATCCAATCTGATGACTGAAACAATGAGGAAGTGAGAGCATATAGATTACCTGTCAGATGGGTAGATGGCTCGGAGCACGATTCAATATTACTAAATTTTTGGAGCAGTCTGGTCAGTTCTCCAGCCAAACTTTTTCTTCAGAACCAAGTGTAGTGCTATTAGCCACAGATGTAGTGGCATTGTTAGCCACTCGTTGTTTCGGATCTTTTGTGGGTCTAAGATGGGGATACAAATCCCAACATCGATCCTTTGTATGATAGGGTTTATGGCAATGTTCACATAGTCGTCGTGAGGAACCAACCACTTCGTTATTTGAGCGTTTGTCAACTTTACGATTGTCTACCACTAATGCACTTAATTCTGATTTGAGACTTTTAGTCTCACCACCCATTACCAACCGACAAGTTTCTTCCTTCTGAATGATAGAGCAAACTGCGCTAAGAGATGGAACTTCAGCACCGAGAAGTATTTGTCCACATAGGGCCTCATATTCTAGTTTAAGACTTGCAAGGACCTTAAAAACTTTGTCTTGCTCTGCGTGTTGCTGAAGAACTTTAAGATCAGTAGGAGGAGGACGATAAATATTAAGTTCATCCCACATACCTTTTAATTTTTTGAGATGCTCGGTAAACGAGGTCTCCTCTTGCTTACATCCAGCAACTTGTTGTTGAAGTTGAAAGATCCGCGCACCGTTCTCTTGGTGGCCATAAAGATCTTTGACAGAATCCCAAAGATCTTTAGCTGTTTCTGAAAAGGAGAAAATTTCAGAAATCTTACCTTCCATTGAATTAAGAAGCCATGACATGACTTGATGATCATGAGTTTGCCATTCTTCGAACTTAGGATCATTCTTTTTTGGAGCCTTCGTCGTTCCAATGATGTGCCCCAATCTTGATCTTCCACTTAGGGCGAGATATGCTGCACGAGACCATGGAACATAGTTGAGGCCATTCAAGAGGACGAAGATAAGCTTGATATTGGACCCTCCATACACATCGGATTCGGCCATCCGTATTCTACGAAATGAGAAGAGACAGGAGGAACATGATCCCAATTACGTATATGTAACACAGATCTCCGGCCTGACCATCGGCCTTGCTCATATACGAGAAATTGAGAAAACCTGCTCTGATAGCATAAAGAAACAAGTATTAAAAAGAGAGAGCAAAAATAGAACACATAGAACTTACGTGGTTCGGCAATGCCTACATCCACGGGAGAAGAGGAAAGCTTTTCATTAGTTTTGTCACTCTTGCAATACAATGAGAGAAAGCCTATTTTTATAGAAAAGTTTGGCTCCTAAACTATTGGTTAGTTGTAACCAAGTAGGTAACAACAAGATGTAGGTTACAACAAATTAGTTGTAATAAGGTGGAGGTTGTAACAAAGAACTAGCAACAAGATACACTATATCCTCTTCTCCAACAGTATGTGATCTGATTCTGCAAGACAGTTATAATTGGAACATCCCTCTCATTCAAATAACTCTTCCCTCCAAATGAGGCCACAACTATCTCCAAAATACCTCTTGCATCCTCCACGAAATCTGACAGACCAATTTGGATCCATAAGGCCAACGGTGTTCTCATTGTAAAATCAGCCTATAGACGTATCCAAGACAATAGTTTAGCCGTACATACTCCAAATAGTAGTGATGTGCATACAGACTTCAAATATTGGAATAAACTCACTTCATCTGCCCCAGAATCCTTATGTTTGCCCCAGAGTCTGTACCTTTACCTACTGGAAACAATATCCATAAACGTGTGCCTCACTTCGATCCAGTCCGTGTTATTTGCCAGGTACATATCGAAACTCTTGAACATCTTCTCTTACTCTGCCCTATAATAGATCCTGCTTGGCAAAGTATTCCCCAAGCCTACCGCCACCTGCAAGGTAATTCCACAATCAAAAGCTTCTTGATCTCAAATACTTCGTGATGGAGATCAAGAGAATCAATCAAATCTTGTTCATACTTACTATGTACTACATGGAAGGCTCATAACGAGGCTATCTATCAACATAAACCAATCAAAGTGGAATGTATCATCAAAGCTTCCTGCAGATTGCATAACAAATTTCAAGAGGCAATGGCTACTCATGACGCTGGAACCTCCACTCATAAATGTTTGGATGAGGAATGGCATGCTCCTACTCCGGGCTCTTACAAAATTAACTTTGATGGGGCCTTTATTGATTGTCGTATGGCCGGAGAGGCAATCCTTCGAGATGAGTGTGGAAGATTTCTAGGTGCATTGGCCACATGCCAAGAAGGAGGTTCCTTGATGGAAGTAGAATGTCTGGCTCTCTCTTTAGCACTGAAAATACGCAGGAAGAGGAATATTAAGAATGTTATCATCTTAGGCGACTACAGAGTTTTGATAGATGTTGTTATCCATCAAAAACCTGGACATACTATGGAAGGTTTCTCATGTGATCCTAGAAGGAAGTGGTAGAAATAATATTCATGAGAATCATTCTCTTAATTAATGGCATGATAGAGATAATATTGTTATAAATGCTCCTTAATTTACTCCTTTCTCTCAATGACTTATTCTCTTTTACAAATTGTTAGCTTTTGTATTTCAGACATAACTACCATAGTTATTGTTACCTTTTGTATTCTCTTTTTCAAATTGTTATCTTTTGTATTACAGCTGTAAGTTGTATATATATACGACCAATATCAATAATAATATTCAAGCTGTTGTGATTTGGATAAACCCATATGTGGATGTCCTTATCCATATCCACAACAACTTCTATCCCATTCTCTCTATATATGTTATCAATGAGAAAAGCTACGTACATTCTTTCTGGCTACCAAGTTTTTCTCTTTCTCTTCTATTTTCACAACACGTTATCAACACGAGACTCTAACCAAGAAGAAAAGACTGAAAGGAGTCCGATGATGAAAGATGCTCGAAGCTGCCAATATATCAGAAAATTGGATTTAATAATCCAACCAGGTTCATAGATTATATATTTTTTTTTTGATAATAAGTTTGTGCTATGATTTAAAACCCAAAACTAATGTCTATGGAGTCCCATCTTCATTGTTCAACATCATTAAAGATCTGACGACACAACCTGTCGTATATCAATCACTCTTCACTGCTAAATAACTCGTTGTTAAGATGCCAGATTGTTTGCTTTCCTGTTTAAATTTTCTCAATATGACTAAATGATATAGTATTTTTTTTCTCGACATTGTTGTCTTTACTAGACTATAGCACTAATGTTTTTGCGTTTGTTGTATATTTTTTTTATACTGCATCTTTGGATATGCTTATGATTTGTTGGATCATGCATCTTTGGATATGATTAAGGTTGGCCAAATTTTCTTCATAATGGTTTAAGATATGTGCATGTATGCTAATTTGATTTCATAAGAAATGAACTGGACAATATATGCGTTCAAATTCTAGTCCATATTTCATTGTCTAAATGGATATTTTTAGTCCCGGGGCTTGATCAAAGATGGTAAAACAGATGCAACAGAGATCTACGGTAATACAAAAACCAAATAAGCCGATTACAATATGGAGGAGAAAAATAGAGAAGAGAAGATCTCTCGTTCTTTCTTGCAAACATGTTGCAATTGGGAAAGAACGAGGTACAATAATCTAGAGAAAGATGAGAAGAAAAAATGCTGGGGTGTCAAAATACCGTTGCTCAAAGCAAGATTAGCCCCACACGAACTGCTTCCAGGAACCAGCAAGTTTGAAGAACTTGTGG